>PVIY010057233.1:0-12962 GCA_004026745.1 Myrmecophaga tridactyla
AACTTTAGATTAACCAAGACAGATCTCTGGATTTCAGCAATGAGCTACTATTTCAACTTGCCCTTGACAAAGATACTCTCAGTCCCTGTTTCAACCCTGCCCCTGACTGGAACAGAAGCAGTGGGTATTTACAGTTGCAGTGCTTTCTTCAAGGTTGCAGGAAACAGTTAGCTGAAGAACTGAATTTCTTGGGCAGTCCAGGAAAGCATAGATTTGGGAAGCTGTCAAAGAGGATTTGGGTGTCCTTCCTGATCCCCAACCCAGGGCAGTTTGGAGAAAGCTTGCACCCCCTTCATGGGTCCCTGCCATTGTTTTTGCTGGTAAATACTATGTAGGATGAACTTTCTCCCAGAATTTTCCCTGCAGATAAGAGCAGCTAGAGACAATGAAAGAAGTGCAAAATAAATAAATAAATAACAAATAAGAGGTGAAACAGAACCAAACAAACAGCTCATATTCCTGGAAAAGAAACAGGAGAAAGGAATTGAAAGGAAGTGTTTCACCTCCTGCAGGTGAAACAGTTGCACAAAAAGTTAAATCTTAAAAATTGTACCCCATGCCCAAGGCAAGAAGCAGATGAAGAAGAGCTGAAAAATCTGATCAGTTAAACATAGGCCATAATAAAGATCTACTATAAGTTGAACAAAGTGTCAAAGAAGAACTTAACAGAAAGCCAATCTACAATAAAATCCTAGGCAGGAGAGGAAAACTAACCTTCAGAATAAACTCATCAAGATAAATAGATGCCTACACATCAGCAAAAAAAAATTGCAAGCCATAGCGTAAAACAAAAAGATATGGCCTACACAAGGGAACCAATTAAAGTTTCAGAGAGGTACAGAACAACTAATAAAAGATGTTCAAGTGAATCTTCTAAATCAATTCAAAGAGATAAAGGAAAATATGACTAATGAGATAAAGGGTATTAAGAAGAGGTCTATGAACAAGAAGAGAAATTTGAAAGCATAAATTGAAATATACATTAGGGGATGAAAGGAACAATGGAAGAGATTAAAAATACCCTGTAGGGATACAACAATAGAATTGAATAGGCCGAAGAAAAAATGAGTGCGCTAAAAGACAGTATAATTGAAATCTTATACACATAAGAATAGATAGAGAAAAGAATGAATTTAACTGACTGCACAAAGCACACAAACATGTGTGTCATGGGCATCCTAGAAGGAAAAGAAAGAAACAGAAAGAATAGTTGGGGAAATAATGGCCCAAAATTTCCCAACTCTTATGAGAGACATAAATATACATGTACAAGAAGCACAATGTACTCCAAACAAAATCCTAATAATGTACTCTGAGACATGAACTAATCAGAATGTCAAATGCTAAAGATAGAGTTCTGAAAGCAGCAAGAAAACTGATTCATTACATACAAGGACTCCGCAGTAAAACTAAATGCCGATTTCTCATCAGAAACATGGAGGTGAGAATGCAGTGGTATGATATATTTATAGTACTGAAGGAGAAAAACTGCCAGCCAAAAATTCTTTTTTTGGCAAAACTGTCCTTCAAAAATGAGGAGGAGTTTAAAGTATTTACAGATAAAGAGAAACAAAGAGATCACCAACAATAGACCTGCCCTAAAAGAACTAAAAGGAGTTCTGCAGACAGAAAGAATCTAATAGGAGAGAGTGGCTTAGAGTAGTGAGAAGAAATAAAGGTAATTAGTAAGGGTAACTGAAAGGGTAAAAAGAAAGACAAAAAAAGTACATGGACTTCCAGGAAGATGGTGGAATAAGATAGGTTAAATTCATCCCTCCGCCAAGGAACAACTAGAGATGTAAAACAAAAAAAGACTGGGACAGCAGTTCCAGTATACGACTGACCTGAGAAGGTCTTCTACACCATGCAGTGAGGTTCTGGATGAAAAAGCTGAGGAATTGGAATGCAGAGAATGAAGTAAGTGGGCTCTGTCGGGACTCCACCAGGGACAAGAGGCCACACCTAGGAAAATGCCTACCACTGCAGCTAACTTGGGGTATCAGGTCCCTCAGCTTCATAGCTCAGCTCCTTAGTGAACCCAGAAGCCAGTAAACTTGTTTTCCATGCTCATGGAGACCAGACAGCTAGTGCACAGAGCCTGGGGCCCTTAAGAGTGCATGGACAAGGAGCCAGAGAGAAAAGAGCAAGTCACACTGTACCTTGTGCCCTGCTCCACAACATGGCACCCATGTATGCTGTGCCTTGCTCCCACACATTCAATGCACCTGCAAACTGCACCCCTGTGCTGGACCCTGCATAGCCATGCACTCCTGCCCCACCTATGGCTTAATCCCCCCATGCCACACACATCCATGCACCATCATGCCCTATGCCCCTGCACCTCTGCACACCCATACCACACCCCACACACACATGTACCTACATACCCACACTGTGCCACAACCCCCTACATACATACCCTATGCGTCCATGCTTCTGTACCACATCCCATGTGCCCCAACCCACCATGCCCCAAACATCCAGGCCCTGCCCCCAGTGTTCTGTACACCCACTACCTGCCTTCCCATGCCCTGTGGCCCTGTGCCACACCCTCCTCCACATCCCCTTCACCACCCACTGTACCCCACCACCACCATGCTGTGCCCCACACCACCCCATTCCCTACCACATACCACCCCCCTCACCCTATGTTCCCACATAGCACACCACACCCACATGATCCTGCACCCTGCCCTGCTCCCCACTCCCACATCACCAGCCACCCTGCACTGGCCATGTGCCATACCCCTCTACCCACATTCCAGACTCCTACATCTCACCCTGCACCCCATCATGCCGAGCAGACAGGCATTTCCAGACTAATTGTGGATAAGGGCAGCTGATATACCCAGTCCCACAGTGCAGGGACATTCCAAGCCGGAGCCTGGGGGCCAGCAATCCCATCAGACCACATGTGAAATCTCTGCTGAGTTACACACTGCCCAACCCCCAGCCTTGGGGCTGGTGGTTTTCAATTACAGTGGGATCTGAAGACCTGGCTGGAATTGCACCAGGTCTCCATCCAGCTCAGCTGGCTGCCACAGTTGGGAAAAGGCAGGGCTGAAGGGAAGAGGGATCCCAAGAGCACCATCTGTTGGGAAGAAACAGAAAGTGTAATCTGGCAAGCTGCCTATTTGTCTAGCTTCAAAGAGATCCTGAAGGAGATCCTTATCTTCTGCATGAGGTTCAGCTCTTGGTTTGGCATAAAATTACTGGGAAACCAAGGGAAAAAGGAGATCTTCAACACAAACCCAAGACCTCCAACACAAAACCTTAGACCAGTAAGGAAAATCAATTTTCAAAATAACCCTATCAAGATAATAGAATGCCTCAAAACCAACAGAAAATCACAAAGCATATGAAAATGCAGGCAGGTATGGCCCAACCAAATAACCAAAAGAAACCACCTGAAGAAACACAGACTTTGGAACAACGAATCAAAGATGATCATACAACTCTCCTAAATAATTCAGTAGGTTGATAAATGACATAAAGTTCATCAAAAAGACACTAGAAGAGCATAAAGAAAAATTTGAAAGAATAAAAAGAAAATAGCAGATAACACAGAAATGAAAGGTACTTTAGACCAAATTTAAAATATACTAGAAGGTGGTGTGATGATGGCTCAGTGGCAGAATCTTCACCTGCCATGCCAGAAACCTGGGTGTGATTCCTGGTTCATGAAAAGAAAAAAAAATGCATACTAGAGACATATAACTGTAGATTTGAAGAGGCAGAAGGAAGAATAAGCAACCTAGAAAACAGAACTATTGGATTTGAATGCACAAAAGAATAAATGGCAAAAATAATAGAAAAATTTGAATTGGATCTCAAGGAAATGATGGACAAAACAAAGAGAACAAAGATAAGAATCACTGGTGTCCCAGAAAGAGAAGAAAAGAAAAAAGGACTAGGAGGATTGGTTCAGAAGATAATGGGAGGAAACTTCACAATGCTTATGAAAGACATCAATCTGAAAATCAAAGAAGCCCAGCAAAGTCAAAATAGAATAAATACAAACAGGACTACTCCAAGACACACACTAATCAGCCTGTCAAATGTTGAAGAGAAGTAAAAAGTCCTGAAAACAGCAAGAGAAAAACAACTGACTCCATACAAGGGAAACCGTATAAGACTGGGTTTAGACTAATCAACAGACACCATGGAAGTGAGAAGACAGTGGTATGATATATTTAAAATTTGAAAGAGTTCTTCAAAACTGAGGGAGAGATTAAAATCTTCACAGACAGACAAAGGCTAAGAGAATTTGTCAGTAAGACACCAGCCCTATAAGAAATACTAAAGGCAGTTCTGTCACTGAATAAAAGACAGGAGAGGAAGGTCTGAAGGAAGGCACAGAATTTAAGTGTACCACTAAAGATAAATTAAAGGGTAAAAAGAGAAAAAGTGAAAAGAATACATGGATCTGTCAAATAAAACTAAAGTATAAGATGGTAGATTCAAGAAATGCTTTTACAGTAATAACTTTAAATGTTAATAGATTGAATTCACCAATTAAAAGATACAGATTGGCAGAATGGATAAAGAAATATGACCCCTCCACATGCAGCTTACAAGAGACTTGTCTTAGACACAAGGATATAAATATGCTGAAAGTGAGGGAATGGAAAAAGATGTTCCATGCAAGCTGTAGCCAAAAGAAAGCAAGATAGCTGTACTAAAATCAGACAGAATAGACTTTAAATGTAAAAACATTATAACAGACAAAAAAGGACACTTCATATTATTAGAAAGGCAACTCAACAAGAAGAAATAACAATCACAAATGTTTACTCTCCAAAGGAGCTCCAAAGTATATGAGGCAAACATTGGAAAAAACTGAAGGGAGTAGTAGACGTTTCAACATTAATAGTGGGAGACTTCAATACATCACTCTCTTCTATAGCTAGAACAACCAGACAGAGGATCAACAAGGAAATAGAGAACCTAAATAACTTAATAAATGAATTGGACCTAACAGACTTATATACTTCATTACACCCCGAAAAAACCAGGATATACATTCTTCTATAGTGTCCATGAGATATTTTCAAGAATAGATCATCTGCTGGGACACAAAACAGGTCTTTATACATTTAGAAACATTGAAATTATTCAAAGCACTTTCTCTGACTACAAAAGAATGGAGATAGAATTCAATAACCACCAAAGAACCAGAACTTTCACAAATAAATGGAGATTAAATAATACACTCTTAAACAATCAGTGGATAAAAGAACACATTGCTAGAAAAAATGGTAAATATCTGGAGATGAATGAAAATGAGAATACAACATATCAGAATTTATGGGATGTGGCAAAGCCAATGCTGACAGGAAATTTATTGCACGAAATGCCTATCTTAAAAAGAAGAAAGAGCAAAATTCAAGAACTTAATTGCTCACCTAGAGGAACTAGAGAAAGAACAGCAAAATAAACTGAAAGCAAATAAAAGAAGAAAAATAACAAAGATTAAAGCAGAAAAGAAAAATGAGTTAGAAAACAGCAACAACAAAAAGAATAAAACCAAAAGTTGATTCTTTGAGAAAATCAATAAACTTGATGAACCCTTAGCTAGCCTGACAAAGAAAAAAGAGAGAGGATATGCAAATAAAATTTAAAAATGAGAAGAAGGTCATTACTATGGATCCAGAAGAAATTTTTAAAAAATCATAAGAAAATAACTAAGAACAACTATATGCCAAAAAACTAAAAAACTTAGATGAAATGGAGAGAAATTCCTAGAAACACATGAAAAACCTACACTAACTAGAGAAGAAATGGAAGATCTCAACAAGCCAATCACAAATAAAGAGATTCTACTAGTCATCAAAATTCTTCCCACAATGAAAAGCCCAGGGCCAGATGGCTTCACAGGGGAAGTCCATCAAACATTACAAAAGGAACTAACACCAATCATGCTCAAACTCTCCCAAAAAAATTGAGGAAAGAGTAACACTACCTAACTCATTTAATAAAATTAACATCACGCTTACACCAAAACTGTTAAAGATACTACAAGAAAGGAAAAGTACAGGCCAATCTCCCTAAGGAATATAAATGAAAAAAGTCTGAACAAAATACTAACAAATTGAAAGCAAAGACACAGTAAAAGAATTATGCATCATGACCAAGTGGGGGTTATAGCAGGAATGCAAGGATGATTCAACACAAGAAAATCAATCAATGTAATACAGCACATTAACAAATTGAAAGGGAAAAACTATATGATCATATCAATTTTTGTTGAAAAAGCATTTAACAAAATTCAGCATCCTTTCTGATAAAAAAAAACACTTCAAGATGTAGGAATCAAAGGAAACTTCTTCAGTATGATAAAGGGCATATATGAAAAGCCCATAGCCAACATTGTACTCAAAGGGAAGAGACTGATAGGCTTCCCCCTAAGATCAGGAACCAGACAAGGATGACCTCCATCACCATTGTTATTCAACATTGTACTATAAGTTCTAGCTAGAGCAATCAGTCAGAAACAAAGAAGTAGAAGGCCTCCAAGTCAGAAACAAAGAAGTAAAACTTTCATTACTTGCAGTTGAAATGAGACTATACTTGGAAAATGCTGATAAATAAAAGCCAAACTACTTGAGCTAATAAACAATTTCAGAAAAATGGCAGGATACAAGATTAATGTGTAAAAATCAGTAATGTTTCTATACACAAGCAATGACCTAACTGAGGAGAAAATTAAGGAAAAATTCCATTCAAAATAGCAACTAAAAGAATCAAGTATCTGGGAATAAACTTAACCAAGAATGTAAAGGACCTGTACACAGGAAACCACAAAATATTGCTAAAAGAAACCAAAGATGTAAATAGGTGGAAAGGCCTTCCTTGCTCATGGAGTGGAAGGTTAAATGTAGTTAAAATGTCAATTCTACCCAAATTGACCTACAGATTCAATGCAATACCAATCAAACCTCCAACAGAGTACTTTAAGACTTGGAAAAGCTAGTTATGAGTTTTTGTGGAAGGGAAAGAGATCTTGAACAATTAAGGAATCCTAAAAAGAAGAATAAGTGGGAAGACTAACACTTCCTGATTTTAAAACTTATTACAAAACCATAGTAGTTCAAAACATCATGGTACTGGCACAAAGATAGGTGAAGTATTGACCAATGAAATTGAATCAAGAGTGCAGAGATAGACCACCAAATCTATGGTCAACTGAAATTTGACAAGGCCCCCAAATTTGCTGAACTTGGACAGAATATTCTTTTCAATAAATTGATACGGGAGAACTGGATATCAATAGCCAAAAGAATGAAAGAAGAACCTTACCTTACAACCTGTACAAAAATTATATCAAAGTGGATAAAAGACCTAAATATAAGAGCCAGTCCCATAAACTGCCTAGAAGAAAATATAGGGAAACACCCCTCAAGACCTAGTAACAAGAGTTAGCTTCCTAAACTTTACACACAAAGTACAAGCAACAAAACTAAAAACAGATAACTGGAAACTAAACCTAAAAATAGATAAATGCTTCTGTGCCTCAAAGGACTTTGTCAAAAAGGTGAAGAGGCAGCCAACTCAATGGGAGAAAATATTTGAAAACCACACACCAGATAAAGATTTGATATCCTATATACATAAAGAAATCATACAACTCAAGAACAAAGCACAAACAACTTGTTTTAAAAATGGACTAAAGATATGAATAGACATTTTTCCAAAATGCCCATACAGATGGCTTTACAGCACATAAAAATATGCTTATTTTCATTATCTATAAGTGAAATGCAGAGCAAGACTACAATGAGATATCAACTCAAATATATAAGAATCAGTGCCATTAAACAAAGAGGAAACTACACACATTGGAGAGTATGTGGAGAAATTGAGACATGTATGCACTGTTGGTTAACATGCACTGTTGGCCATTATGTAAGACAGTTTGATGTTTCCTTAGAAAACTAAATATTGAATAGTAGTATGACCTGGCAATATTACTACTCAGTATATACCCAGAAGAGATGAAAGCAGTGACAGAAACAGATATTTGCACACCAAAGTTCATAGCAGCATTATTCACAATTGCCAAAAGATGGAAACTATCCAAGTGCCCATCAACAGGTGAGTGAATAAACATAATGTGGTATATATGTGTGATTGAATACTATGCAGCAGTAAGACGTAATGAGGTACTGAAACATGTGACAACCCTTGAAGGTTAATGCTGAGTGAAATAAGCCAGACACAAAAAGATAGATCCTGTAGGATTTCACAATTATGACGTTCAGAAAGGTAAACTCAGAGGCTTATGATATAGAATAAAGAGGACCTAGCAATACACAGAAGCTAGAAAATGGGTGAATGGATAGCTAATGAGGTTGAACTTAAATGTAAGGGATGGATAGAAGTGATGGCAGTTTATAAGTGTGTTTATAAGTAATGTGCTAGTTTGAAATCATCATGTACCCCAGAAAAGCCATGTTTTAATCCTAATCCAATCTTGTGAGAGCAACCATTTCTTTTAGTTCATATTCAGTACTGTAGGTTGGTATATTTTTTTTGGGGGGGGTGCATCTTTTGATTAGATTATCTGCATGGAGATGTCATGCCTCCAATTATGGATATTAACTTTTGATTAGATGAGGCTGGAGATGAGGCCAGCCATTCTAAGTGGGTTTTTATTATATTACTAGAGACTTTAAAAGGGAAAACATTTTAGAGAAATGACAGAAACAACAGAGCCTAGAGAAAAGACAGAATCCTCAGAGCTGACAGAAGATTCACATCAGAGCTGACAACAGATGGGGATACATGGAGAACAGAGACACAGATGTTTGGAGATGCTTGCAGCCCAGCAGATGTTGCCATGAGATGTTAAGCAAGCCAGAATCTGGAGAGAACCAAGGGAAGCCAAGAGATGAAAGCCAGGCCTGGAGAAGTAAAGTGAGGAATCCCCACAGGAACAGAGACTGAAAGCAATGGAGCCCAGGAGCAATAGACCAATGTACCGTCTCAGCTGACAGAGGTGTTGCAGACACATCAGCCTTCCTTGAATGAAAGTATATTTCTCTGGATGTCTTAATTTAGACACTTTCATTTCCTTAGAACTGTAAATTTATAACTCATTTAATCACCCTTTGTTCTAGTTTGCTAGCAGCTGGAATGCAATATACCAGGAACAGAATGGCTTTTTAAAAGGGGAATGTAATAAATTGCTTGTTTAAAGTTCTAAAGGCCAAGACAATGTCCCAATTAAAATAAGTCTATAGAAATGTCCAATCAAAGGCACCCAGAAAAAGATACCTTTGTTCAAGAAGGCCGATGAAGTTCGAGGTTTATCTCTCAAGTGAGAAGACACATGGTGAACACAGTCACAGCTTCTCTCTCAGCTGAAAGGGCACATGGTGAACATGGCATCATCTGCTAGCTTTCTCTCCTGGCTTCCAGTTTCATGAAGTTCCCCTGGAGGTGTTTTCCTTCTTTATCTCCAGAGGGCGCTGGCTCGTGGACTCTGTTTCATGATGCTGCAGCATTCTCTGCTCTCTCCGACTCTTTCATTCTCCAAAATGTTTCCTCTTTTATGGAATTTCAGAAACTAATCAAGACTCACCCAAATCGGTGAAGACATGTCATTACCTAATCCAGCTTAACAACCACTCTTGATTTGGTTACATCTCCAGGGAAATGACCTAATTGCATACAATATTGAATAGGTATTATTCTGCCTTTATGAAATGGAATTTAGATTAAAAAAATGACTTTTCTAGGGGACATACATCCTTTCAAGCCAGCACACCCTTTATAGAAGTCATTCCAGTTCTGGTATATTACATTCCAGCATTGTGCAAACTAATACAAGCAATATTGACATTAAAGGTGAACATGATTGAAAGGATTTGTATAGCAGCAAGTATTCCACCGATTAACATTATAAATACATATAAGTTTTTGCATAAACTCATTCATGTGTATGAGTCAATAATAGAGGGGTATAAGGGGAAAACAACTATTGCATGCTATGATCTATATTTAACAGGAAGTCATCAACAGTACCACAGCAATACCAGGGGTAAGTAATTGGGGGGCAGGGGGTGGAAAACAAGAATTAAGCTGCAGGACTTTCTATTTGGTGAGAGTGTTTATCCATTATTTATCTCTATGGAGCATTGAAAATTGTCTAAAAATGAAAGTGTTGATGATTGTACAACTAAGTGAGGATAATTTGAGACATGGATTATTGACTTTGGACATTTTACATGATGCCCAATGGATGGAGGTGGCTGAAGGATACATTGACTGAGAAGTAAAATGGTGAATTGTGGTGTATACATATGATGGAATATTATGCAATTACAGAAAGGAATGAAGTCATGAGACATGCAATGAGGTAAATACACCTTGGGGACATTATGCAGCACAAAATAAACCAGAAACAAAATAACAAATGTTGTATGGTCTCTTTTAGAAAATGCCTATTAAAAACTGGGACCTAGATTGTAAGCAGTCATGTTTAGTCCAGAGATATTAATGTTATTTCTAGATTTTGAGATGCTGTGCTATATCTGCATAACTTGGTATCTCCCTAGAACTTTGGATACCTGTATGACACCAAAGACTCAGAGTTGGAGTTTTGCTGTTCTGAAAGTCAGCATTGTTATATACGACAACTTCTAAAGAAACCATAAAATAACTCAGGTGAAATAAGAATGAAGCTGATTGGGTTAGGACAAGTTGACTCAGAATTCAGGGGTAAGGATGATATTGTCTGTATTTTAGAACTTCACCTACTGTATGAGACCAAAGGAAGTGAGGTTTATTTTGTCAAAACCTAAATTTTCTGTAGGACATAATCTAACATGTCCTGTCTGGATAGCTCACTTAAACAACCCAAGACATGGATCCCAGAATGGGAAGGAGGGCTTGTAAGTCTGTATAACTTAAGGTAATACCTGGACACATCCCAGATCATGTTGGTCAATTAATTAAAATTATTGGCAAAGTCCCTTGAGGGACAGAAGAAAAAACAGAATTATTTAGCTTTACCACCAGGGAAAGCCCTGATACTGTTTCAAATATTAGGGGATCCCAAGTCAATCTGCCAAGCCCTTGATCTTCAGGCTTGCTTTTGTGACTCTTATTTTTGTGGTGGAGCACAAAGCACACCTATAGTTATGCCTTAGAGTTACTTCCAGAAAACCTCTTTTATTGTTCAGATGTGGCCTTTCTTGCTCTAAGCCCACTTCTGCAAATAAAATCATTACCCACACTACTTAGTAGGACATGACAGCCAGGGGTGAAAGTCTCCTGGGCAATGTGGGACATGACTCCTTGGGATGAGCCTGGCCCTGGCACCATGGGATCAACAACACCTTCCTGACCAAAACGGGGGGAAAAAGTAACAAAATAAGATGATGGGAACTAAGATGATTCAGATAGATTTGAGAGGCTATTCTGGAGCTCTTCTGCAAGCTTTAGCTAGATATTGCTAATTACCATGTTTGCCAAACCCTAGCCAAAACCATTCCTGTTAACTCTAAAGAACACTTAGGATTCTATCTGAGATTCTAAAGAAGTTTCATGTACTAAGACAACTTTCCAGAAACCTACAACCTCCAAAAGTCTTGAGACACAGATGGGCATACCTCTCCAAGAACATCAACTAGTTCCATCCCTCTATCCCATAATATTGGCACCCTTTTCCAACATGAAAATGTTAGAAAAAGCAGAGCCCAAATACACTTAAAGATTGGGAGAAAGATCAAAGGAGAAAGAGGAGTGATAACAGAAAAGATAAGATTTAGCAAATAGGTATGACTGCTGAATCATTATATTGTTATTTCTTTTAGTCACCAGTGTCTTGGAGCAGCTAGAAAGAAAAACTTCAAATTGTGGAACAGTAACTCATACCAAGCTGTGAAATCTGGTCTATAACTACTTGTTATAATGTACTGTGAAATTTATTGCTTTTTGTGTATATGTTATATTTCATAATTTTTTTTTTAATTTTTGAATTAGAAAACAAGGGGGAAAAAAAGTAAAAGGATATGACATATAAAAACCAAAGGACAAAATGGCTAAAGTAAGTACTACTTTATCAGTAATAAAATTGAAAATTGAAGAATAGATTAAACTTCCCAATCAAAAGTCAGGGATTGTCAGGATGGATTGAAAAAAAAAATCATGATCAAGTCTATGCTGTTTACCAGAGCCTCACTTTAGAACAAAATACACAAACAAGTTGAGTTGGAAAGGTCAGAAAAAGATAGTCCATGCAAATAGTAAGCAAGAAAGAGTTGTGGTAGCTAAACTAATATCAGAAAAAATAGCCTTTAAATGCAAAACTATTGTAAGAGACAAAGAGAAACAATATACAGTCATCCCTTTGATGTCTCAGGGATTAGTAGCATAGCATTTCCATTATCTGGGAAATACATACAGAACTTTTTTGACCCTCCTTTTGTACCAGAAAAAAAGACTGAACTTTTTTCTTTTTCTTTTGTGGGGTATTTAAAGTAACTTATTGGTATTAAAATATAAAATGGGTTGATATTATGCAATTCTATGCATATAGTTTATGTATTTCTGAGTTTCTAAACTTTTCTTTGTCATCTGCTTGCCTTCACATGCCATCTGCAACTTCTGTAAAACTCCCCAAATATTTCCACTTATTTTCTTATGCCAACCCAAAATATATCAAAACTGTGATGGGGAAAATCACCATATGGAAGGGATAGCTGCATATTAATAAAAGAGGCAATCTACCAAAAAGAAATAACAATAATGAATATTTAGGCATGTAAACACAGTGCCCCAAAAAACAACAGGCCAACACTGGCAAAACTGAAGGGAGAAATAGATGTCTGTACAATGATAGTTGGAGACTTCACTATACCACCATCATCAATGGATAGAACATCTAGACAGAGGAATATAAGGAAAAAATGAACTTGAATAATATGATAAATAGAGAACTAACTGATATATGCAAA
>PVIY010057234.1:0-12975 GCA_004026745.1 Myrmecophaga tridactyla
AAATAAACCAGGGCCACAACTTAAGTAAAACATATTTGAGTTACGTTGGGAATCAATATTACCAGGAGAGAAGAACATCACCCGCCCCCCACCCCACTCAAGGGGAAAACAACAAACCTTTTTTTTTCAAGGGGGGTTCCTCTGTTTCTCCTAAACCAAGACAAAAACAGTAAATTAGAAAACTTTTAGCATAGCATAATGTTGCTTCTCTATTTTTGCATTTAAAAAAAATTATTTTCAAAGCTATCTATTGGTTTTGACCAGCATAGGCCTTATCTTATTTTGTTTCCCAAATTTCAGTTTCAAAATATCAACCTTGCTTATGTACATTCATTTGACATAGTTTCACTATGATGAGTTCAATATAGTTGTTGCGGTGATGAAATTATACATTACAAGTCGTATATCATGTTCACTTCTGTTCTCTATGGTTCATCTTGACCTCTCACTGGGGCTAAACAAATACAAACGCTGACACAGTTGTGGAAGGGAATATAATAATAAGAGCTTTCCTGGTAGCCAAAGCTAAACACATGATTTCTGATGAGTAAGGCTGGCCCTAAAAAAAAGTCATCTGAAAGACAGGTTCACAATGTTTCGTCCTTTTCACACCCACTCAATGACAGCCTATGTGTGGCTTGAGTTGGGCTATTTCCTTTCATTCATTAATATATATGAGAGAGCAATAGGTTAGTTACATAACTGTTGTGACATTTAGAATGTGTTTCTCCATTCTACACTTCCAATCTAATTCAATAAATGTACTCCATTGATTGGGATTTTAGCAGGATTACTTTCTGATATTTGACTATGAATATGACTTATGCGTATAAAATATTATATATATATATATAAAGTTTTACTGTTATCTCATCTTTCTAGAGATAAACTTGAGATAACTGCTATTTTTCCCAGAGAAGCAAATAAATGTGATTTTCTATTAAGGTTCATAGTACTGCATAATAAGACTTACTCTATTATAAGATACTCTGATAGCATTTAATTCTGACATCTTTGCAATAATGGCAGATAAGATGAAAGCTAAATAGAGACTTTTTAGTTAGGGTGACAGCCTGTTGATATGCTATTAGTATTCATTTTGGTTTAGTCTGACCCAAGCACCCACTTGTGCTTAAAACTAAGCAAGCCACTGTAATGCACACGGAACATCAGTGCCGGCAGCTGGACATGTTACTATGCTCTCGGTACCTTCAGTGGTGTCCTCCTCCCCTTCATCAGCATCATCTTCTTCATCACCGTCAGATGAGATGATGTCAGACAACAAAGAAAAGAAGCCATAGATGCTGTCCGTGGTTTCCTCTACAGCATCATGTACGAGTTTTAAAGGGTCTGAGCCAATCTTGGTAATAGAGCTTGCTAAAGGTAATTTAAAACAAAAGAAAAAATTTACACTCACTCTCAAAGAAATCAAGAGAAGCCACTCTTCCTGATTTGTCCATTTGACACAACGGATTTACCAATTTCATGGACTTTAAGTATGTCTTGACTAAAATATTTCTGCTCAGAAATGGAAACTGCATCTCGTTGAAGGCATGTATATTCAATTTTTTTTAAAAAAGTTAATGGATACCTCTGGTATCAAGTACTAATGGGTTACCAAGAAAGAAATTGACCATGAGAATTTCTAAGAGCTCAACACTGGAAATCTTAGGAATGGATTAAAATAATGTTTATTTTGCTACCCATATGGCATCATAAACAGTAAGTTATGGGTGTTTAGGAATGGAAGGAAGGATTTCTGGAATTGTCAGTGTAATGATCATATCAAGTTCAAACTAAGCTTGATTGGATTTATCCTTGTCAGACATTCTAGTACCTGAAAATATAAAGTATTTGACCTTCTAGTAACTTTAATGGATAAATTAAGGAAAACTGAAAGCTATAAACCTTTATTAAGGAGATACAGAAAGTTGTGAAATTAGAGATTAAATAATAAACATGAAAGCAAAAAAAATACATTAGAGATTTCAAAAATGCTGTTCCATTCATTCTAATCAGATAAAAATTGCTCTGAAGGGGCAAGGGTCTTCTATAAGATATAATTGAAGAGGTGATCTAATTAGGAATGTCGTAAAAGTTGCAGCTGATTTTCCATCAATCTGCAATTATAGTTTTGAGTTATGTGTTCCATAATTTTAAAAACTATTTTACCTTTTCAGAGCTTGTTCTCCCTTTGATATCCTCTAGAGACTAGAATTATACCAACACATTATATTATCTAAAGGTTAAGTACTCCAAAATTGGGCTTTTACCCTGATTGAGACAGGAAGTCATTGGAAGGTTTTGAGCAGGGGAATGAAGTGATTTGACTTATGTAACTTGTTTTGCTGTCTTGAGGACTGGAGGGAGGGCATAGTGGAAGCAGGGAGAACAGTAAAGAACCTGTTGAAATAATCCAGGGGGAAAAAAAAAGAAATTAGCAATTTCTACCAGGGTGGTAACAATGGGAATGGTAAATTACGGTCAGATTCTGAGTAAATTTTAAAGGTTGAATCAATAGTATATGCTTCAAGAGTAGCTGTGGATGTGTGATAAAAAGACAAATTCAAGATAATTGCAAAGTTTTTGGTGAGAGAAGCTGGAAAGATGGAAGGGCCATTTAGTGAAATGGGGCAGATTGGAATGAAGGCTCTTTTTTTGGTGGGGGAGAGTAGATAAGGAGCTCAGTTTTAGACTTGCCAAGTTTGAGTTGCCTATGAGTAGAGAGGTAGACAGTTGTATTATCGCAATCTGATCTACAGAGGAGAAGAAAAGTAGCTGAAAATAGAAACTTGAGAGTCCACCAGAAGATGGAATGCATTCAAACCCATGGTACTGAATGAGCTCACCGAGGGAATGAGCCCAGGAGCCCTCCAGCGTTTAGCAGACAAGAGATAAGTCAGGAAGATGAGGAAGACCAGCAAAGGAGAGGAGAAGCAGAGATGGAAAAGCAGGAGAGTACAGTGGACCAAATATCAAGTGAATTACCTGTTTTGCAAAGGACAGAGTGATTAACTGCCGAATGTTGCCAATAGGCCAAGTACAGTAAAATTGAGAATTGACCTTTGGATTTCATCAGTGACCTTCAAAATGCAGTTTCAGTGGAGTCCATTTAAGACAAAATCGAAAGAGAGACATGGGAGGTAGTGAGTATGTTTTACAGTAGAACGGATTATGGAGATTGGATGATCAAGAATTCCAAAAGGATTTTTCTTATCAGTATTATAAAAATGAGAAGAATTAGCATATTTTCCATTGATGGATAAAATCTTATAGAGAGGATTGATGGGAAAATAGTTAAATTTTATGTTCCCTTTCAGGGGATTCATGGATGTCACATCTGATCCAGGGGCCCCAAGCTATGAGATGGTGCTCTAAGGGAAGCCTGTTTCCATGATTTAGAGTAATGCACTTCTGCTCTTTGCACCATATGATACTGCATCCCCGGGAGTTTGCTGTGAGTAAGAAATGGCAGTTTTATCAGGGAGAGTAAACCTTAGGGAAAGGAGATGAAATGGAAACTTAAGATCTCAACTGAGAATATTTAAAGAATGATTTGTAAAGAACTAGCTTCTACTGGTACCATTAAAGGCATTTTTAGCTCTGGAATATTTTATTTCTAATGGAAGAATACTGCAAATGGGACTTTTATGCTCAGAATGAATTGAGGCTTTTTTGCTATCTCTCTTCTTTCTAAGTGTTAACTGAGGAGCTTAACAATAAAGCCCAATGAAAAAGATATCAGTTTAATTATCCTTAGGTTTACATTCAACATACATACTCTGCAGACATGGATATTGCCTATATCTAAAATACTCAAATAAGGCTCATTTCATGAAATCAGTGTTACTGGCTTTGAAACCCACTTCTGAGTTTCAGCCATTTGGACAATTTCTTTAAAATCTTAAAAAAGAAAATAAAATAAACTGAAAAGTATATGATAGTAGTCCTCAGGTTGATTCTTATTCCTTCTTTCAGAGATCACATCCAAATCATGGTAACGGAGAAAATACTACAAAATGCAACTAAACTTTTTTGATATGCTCTTTTTAAAGAAATACACAGCTAATTTTACTTTGTCAACTCTCATGTTTCCATGCATTAGATTATGCATACTACAGTGAGGATCATCATAAAAATTGGAGTAGCAAGCACTTTTAGAGTGTTTATGAAGTGCTGAACACCATCTTAAGAACTTTATAAATATTAACTCACTTTTCCTTTTAATAATCCAGTGAGGTATATTTATTTTTATCCCCATTACACAATAGCCACAGAGAACTTAAATATGATGCCTGAAGTTACACAGCTACTAAGTGTTGGAACCAGATTTTGCTCCCAGGTTTTGGGACCCCAGAGCATGACTCTTAGCTACTCTGCTATACTATCATCAAATAAATCAGGAAGTCACAACATATTTTGGTTCTAGGATAAGAGATTCTAAGTGGGCTTTTCTTGCTCTTAAAAAGGGAGGACAAGAATTTTGTCGTACAAGACCATAAATTCTGGAGCTGCTGCAGCCATCTTGTGACCATGAGGACAGCAGCTGACTCACTGAGAAAAGGACAAGTTAAAAATGAAAGAACTTAGGTCCATAAAGACACTGCTAAACTACCAAATTTTCCAATCTTGGAATCACTCTAGCTTCAGCACGTCTGTTCTATAAGAAGTGTTTCTCATTCATGTCACTTTTGATTTTATCTTCTATTTCCTACAGAAAAATATACCACCTGACACAGGGTGGACTGCTTTAGGCCACTTGGGATCAGGAACTGGATTCTTGGTACTGATGAAAGAGTGTCAGGAGATACCAGAGAGTCGAGGAAAAGTTTTGTGTTAAATTGGATTTTTAATTGTCCTGTTTTTTTTATAAGACAAACTGTAGATATACTTAAATTTCCAGATGTAAATGCACAAGAAAAATTAGTCTTTTTCTCTGCTCTACACCTAAAGACACAACTCCATGGCTTCATCATGATCTTGAATCATCAGTTTTATATTCTTGGAGTAATATGTGACTCTTTGTCTTTCATATCCTGAGAAATATGAATAAGTACTATTTATGAACTTGGACTCTGGCATAAGATTCATGCATTCAAGTTGAGGACCCCAGCCCAAAATTTACCAAGCCATATTGGAGCCTGAGACAAAAGGAAAAATCAGTAACACATACCCTATCTTTTTTTTTTTTTTCCCATGGGCAGGCACTGGGAATCAAACCCAGGTCCTCTGGCATGGCAGGCAAGCATTCTTGCCTGCTGAGCCACCATGGCCCGCCCCACATACCCTATCTTTATCTAAAACTTTGATATTTTGTTCATAATAGATTTTTGCATTAATTTAGATTTTTTTAAACACTGCATTAAAATATTATTTATCTTGATTACTGACTGAGCTTTTTGGAGCCTCCTTTAGTTTTGTACCCAAGGAAAGTGCTTCACTTACCCACCCTAGGTGTGGGCATGTGTGATGGTAGGCAGATTAAGTTCTTTGTGCCTCCATTTTCTTATCTGCTACACGAAGATAATAACAGTACCTAGCCCAGTGGGCTAGTATGAAGACTAAGTAGGTTGATGGATGTACCTCGACTAGCATGTATCTACACAGTACTCCAGAAGTACAGGCTAATTTAACTGTAACCTTGCAGTCACTTAGTTACCAATTCTTCTTTAGACAATTATGCCATATCTGTAAAATTCATCAATGTCTCTACTTTTCCAAAACCATCTCATGCCAGTTAGCCCTGATTTGAGCCTCCCCATAGTCCAATTAATGCTATACCCAGTTCTAGGAAATATTATTAAATATTGGAAAGAACAAAATACTCCTTGTTTTAGCTTGTTGAACTATAAAATGTCAGTAGGAAAAATAATACCTATTCCATGCAGTTGTTATGAGTATTATATGAGATAATACATTCAAATCACATAGCTCAGTGTCCGGTAATAAATAAATGTTAATGTGGTGAAATAAGCAAGATTCTCCCTACTCAACAGGAGATGATCTCAGATTCTCCCAAGATTTCTGAGATGCACAAGGAGCCTCTCCAGTCCCACCTTGGCATCTGGGGTCTCTAGACATGCTCAGCTGCATCCAACTGGGTCACTCCCTGGGATGGCAAGAGGAGCCATGAACATCTTCTGACCCTACTGTCCTGAATCCCTACCTGCTCCAGATGGAGCTCACTGGGGTTCCCTCAGGACCATCGCATCTTAACGCCTTGGTTGAAAGCACCTAGGACGAGTACCCTACATGATGCAAAGGATCTAGTAAGGGTTGAGTGATTATCAATTCAGTGTTCAGACTCACTTAACTCAAACATATGACAGTTATCCACGAATGAGGCTGCTGTAACTATTACCCTGTGATCGCTTAGTCACAAACCCTCACAGGCAACCTTGGCAGTAGCTATGAAATACAAACACTGCTTTTATCAGGACTCATGAAACAGTTACTATTTACCTCTTAACTCTTAAGAAAGCATTCATATTTAAATATCTGTATTTAAACTGACATAAGGATTTTGAAAAGCCTCTTAAATGCTACTTAAATTAGGAAAAAAACCAACTTGTGTGGATGTTTATCCATGTACCACGCACATAGTTGTGCTTGATATGATGTTGGCTAGAAAAGAGATAAGTTCCAGACAATTGTTAAACAGCTACAATGTACAATGTGCTATCTTAAGTGTAATATACTTAGCAGAGTCATTTGTGAACCGACTATCGAGGTGGCTCTCATTTTGAGACGAGGATTGCTGTTTCAAAATATACAGACATAATTTTTGAGACCTGAAAGAAAATAGCATTTTGAGTGAACAGTTTCTCCTGCTTTTTGCAGACGAGTATGAGAATATTTTGCCTCGGTTGGTGAAATTTTGATCAAGTCGAGAAAGAATATAGCAGTCATTATGCATCATTTAATATGCTCTGAGCTACACAGGAGTTCTCACTGGAGGTACTGTGAAGTTACTTCATCACTGTCTTTAAACTAAGCAGAATGCCCTAGAATTTCACCCATGTCAAACAGAGATTCAGATGTGTTCCTTCACCCTCTCACTCTTCCTCTAGGGAATAAGGGAAATCCAGGCAGGAAAACTGTACCAAAAGGTGCAAAATCTGAGTGCTGGGTTTGAACTTTCAGAAAGCAGTGGTTGTTCTACTAAGTGAGTGGGCATCCTATTCAGAAATGGAGTCAAGAGAGTACATGCTCCTACCAAACAGCTCGGGTTAGAGATTTTAGCGTCTGTTGGGGATTGAATTATGTACTTCAGAAAAAACATACTCTTGATCGATTCTTGTGGTTTGTGAACCCACTGTAAATAAGATCTCTCAAAGATGTCACTTCAGTCAAGGTGTGACACAATGGAATCAGTTGGGTTTTTTCTTTTTTTGTAACTGAACAGTACACTTGATTTTTTGATATTTCAAGTAAAATATAATCATTGTAAAGCCTACGTTTGTACAGTAAGTTTCATAAACCAATTTAAAATTAAGGCGAACAAGGGAAAAAATCCACAGAAACAGATATCTGTATCTGTATTCTAAATATTATATATTAACTGATTTCTAAATATTAAATATTAACTTAAATGCCATTTGATTAACTATCAAAACTATATACATTCTCAAAATATCAAGGAGAAAGTCATTAGAAACAGCTTTGCTATAGGAATGACCTATGTTATTGAACACTTTCAAGTTTATTTCAAGAGAATGTAAAGATACAAATGTTTTTACAACTAGCATATGAAAATCTTATCTCATGATATCATAACATTTTATATCTATTTTATCTGAAATTACTCTAGCTACTTGTGCTTTTTTTGGTTACAGCTAACATAAAACATCTATTTCCATTTTTCACTTTCAATCTATTTGTATCCTTGGATCTAAATTAAGTCTATTGTGAGCAGCATATAGATAGATCATATTATTTCATCTGTTATGTCAATCTGTGTCTTTTAATTAATGTGTTTAGCAATTACCATTCAAAATTATTACTGTAAAAACAGATCTTGGGTCAAGGATCTTATCTTATATCTATAGATACAAATATCAGAGTTTCTTAAATTCTAAATATTAAACCCTAATTAAATACCATTTGATCAGCTTTCAAAAAATGTAAGCATTTTCAAAATATCATCTACAAAGTTATTACAAATATCTTGTAACATATTCTCCAACCTTGCTATAGTAATGACTGTGTTACTGAGCATTTTCAAGTTTGGGATTTCAGGAGAATATAAAGATACAAATGTTTCTAAAATTAATATATGAAAATCTTAACCACCAAAAATGGTTATCTTGGTTAGCTTATCCATAGGCATATTAAATAAAATGTAATCATTATAAAGCCTGTGTTTGTACAGTAAGTTTCATAAACCAATTTAAAATTAAGGAAAACCAGGAAAAAAAAATCTAGAGATACAGATCAGATATCAGAGTTTCTTGAATTCTAAATATTAAGCCCCAAATTAAATACCATTTGATTAGCTATCAAAACTTTATACATTCTCAAAACATCAAGTACAAAATTATCAGAAACATCAACTTTGTTATAGTAATGACATATGTTACTAAAGGTCTTCAAGTTTTTGGTTTCAGGAAAATATAAAGACACAAATATTTTTTGCAATTAACATGAAAATCTTATCTCTTATAACATTTAAAATCTATTTTTTCTGATATTACCATAGCTACTTGTGCTTTCCTGTGGTTACAGTGTACATAGAATATCTATTTCCAATCCTTCACTTTCAATTTGTTCGTATCCTTGGGTCTAAGATAAGTCTTTTGTGAGCAACATATAGAGAGATCATATTATTTAATCCATTCTGTCAATCTGTGTCTTTTAATTAGTGAGTTTAGTCCATTAACATTCAAATTTACTACTGTAAAAACAATTCTTGGATCTAGCATCTTATCCTATAGTTTTTGTTTACCAGATCTAAATATTCACTTCTCTCTCTTACTTTTTATCCTTTAAATTACCCTTGCTAGTCCTCTTCAATTCTGTACCCTCCTTCAAACCTCCCTCTCTAGTCCTTTTTCAATCAACAGAGCTCCCTTTAATATTTCTTGTGGGGCAGTCTCTTGTTTGTAAATTCTTAAAGCCGTTGTTTATTTGTGAAGATTTTAATCTCTCCCTCATTTTTTGCAAGACAACATAGCAGGTTAAAGAATTCTCAGCTGGAAGTCTTTCTCGTTCAAATCTTAAATATATTATACCACCGCTTTTCACCTCCATGATGCCGGTTGAGTAGTCTGAACTCATTCGTATATAGTTCCTCTTGGATGTTATAAATCTCTTTTCTCTTGCTGCTTTCAGGAATTTTTTTGCTTCTTTTCAAGATTTGACACTCTGACTAGTATGTCTTGGAGTAAGCCTATTTGGATATATCCTGTTTGGGATTTGTTGGGCTTCTTTGGTTTGGATATTTACGTCTTTTTTAATAGTTGGGAGGTTTCCCCCATTATGTTTTCAACTAGTCTTCCTGTTCCTTTTCTCTTCTCCGTCTGGAGCACCAATAATTCTTATATTCGTAAGCTCCACGTTGTCATCATTTCCCTGAAATCAAGTTGCATTTCCTCCATCTTTCTTGCCATTTGTTGTTTTGAACATTCAGGTTCATTTGTCCTTCTAATTTGCTTAGTCTTTCTTCTGTCTCTTGAAATCTACTGTTGTGAATCTCTACTATGTTCTTAATTTGATCTACAGCACTTTCATCTCTGTGATGTCTGATATTTTTTCATGTTTTTCTTTCAAATTCTTCCTTATGCTCCTCTAGAACTTCTTGATATCCTTTCTATTGCTGTGAACAAACGTAATTAGTTGTTTTGAATTCTGAGTCCCCTTGGATAATTTAATTTGGTCATTTGGCTGAGCCACCTCTGCCTGGTCCTTGAGTGTTTACAATCTTCTGTTGTGGACACGGCATTTTTAATGTCTTAATCAGGTAACTCTGCAGATTTCTTTCTTTCCCATGTCTAAGATTTGGAATTGGGACTCCCACAAGGACTGCTGACTTGATGTGCTAAAATCCGCCAGCCCCGGAACTGGTGGATGAACAAGACAAAGCCCATGGAAAGGTGTCCTGTTCGGCCGCTGGGTGCTGGAACTAGCGGCCCCCAGACTCCACCTCTCCCACCTGGGTGTCGCCTCACCTCGGGATGGGGCATTTCCCTTCACACACTGTGGTCTTCAGGCCCCAGCCTGGGTAGGAGAGGAGCACCAGGACCCTCACAGGTCTCTTTCTCCATTGGATGTGGGACCGGACAGGCACACTCCACGTGTCCCTCTCCTCCCCGGGGAGGGGACCCCCAGTCTTTACTAAAAAAAAAAAAACAGGCGCCCACAGCAGCAACACAAGGACGGGCAGTAGGCACTTTACCTTGAGGAAGTGGAATCTGTGCACAAGAAAAGCGTGTCTGTTATCTTCCAGGTTGGCCACGGGTCAACTGAGGGCAAATCATCCCAAACCAGCTGCGGGGGGTGGGGTGGGGGAGTAGGCAGAATGTGACCAAGCACATTCACCCCATTTTTCATCCAAGGCTGCCTAGGCGGGACAGAAGACCCTCCACAATCACTCGCACCCCCAGATCCAGCATCTCATTTTCCCATCATGTCTCTGGGGTTGCACGGAGCCGCCCGCCTCTTCTGGTCCACCATCTTACCCAGTCCCAGGTTAGGTTTTTTGTTTGTTTTGTTTTGTATTCTGTAGGGCAGGGTCGCGTTCCATTATTTTTTCCATGTGAATATTCCGTTATTGCAGCACCATTTGTTAAGTTTCTGTTTGTTTGATCTGCTCATTTGTTTACTTTTGGGGAAGTCCATGGACCAGGAATCCAACTGGGTCTCCCGCAGGGCAGGTGAGAATTCTCCCACTGTACCGCCCTTGCACCCCCTAGGTTGGGTTTTAATCCAGATTTCTGGAATGCTTTATAAGCAGAAAGAAATTCGGAAAGAGAGAAAGCCACAGCAGGGAGGAGAAGAAACTGGAAGTCTACAGAATTTGGAAGAGACAAAGGACACTACGATGGCAGGGCCAGATGAAGGAAATGCCAGGTGTCCAGGGTCGGCAGCAGGCAGCTCAGAGGACCTGGGGCTTAGGGGACAAGGCACTGTGCAGCCGATGCCTCCGTTTTGGGCTTCTCCTAGCTGCAAACCATGAGCCAATAAATTCTCCTAAGTCAAATCACAATATGATATTTGTTTTAGCAACTGGAAACTTAAACAGCATCATTCATAATGGCCAATTTCCTAAGGACATGAAGTTGAAGTGCAGATCTAATTTAGTTGGTCTTTTAACCAGCATGCTTTTGACGTGAAAAGCACACACTGTGAACTTGACACCTCTGTGTCTTGGGGGCCTGTAGTTTCTAGCATTGAAAACACCAAGAACAGAATTCAAGAAAAAACAAACAAAAACATGTGCTACTGTGGTCACTATGAAATTCTGACCCTCCATCAAAGTAATGTCTATTCAGGACACTGTATGTGAGGTCTTTGTAGGTCCTGTCTGAAGCGACGTCCAGACAATTTCTCATTGGTTGGACCATCTGTATTTAGGATGCTCCACTGAATTCAATGATGTCAGAATTGCCATCTTTAATATTTACCATTAAATGGAGGGACGTTCAACCTCTGATAATCAAATGACTATTTCTCCCACGAATTTATTGTTCCATTATTCTCTATTTCATTTCAAAATGAAAATAAAGCCAATACTAGAGAAATAGAAAGTACACATTCAAGAAAGTCAAGCATTCAAGAAATGTTTGTTGCAGCAACTTTATTCCTCTATATGTTAAACCATAAGACACATTTATATCCTGACAATGGAAGTTCATAAATAAATGCTAACTGGAATTACACATCTTCCCATTATTATCTCTTAAAAAATCATCAGAGGAATGGCTATGTATTTGTAATATTACTTCAGTACCAGAGGAATACTTGATATTTAAGTATCTGATGAGCCACTTTTGTTGTAATCAAAATAGTGAGATTTGTGACCCTAAAATAGCTTGTCTAAAAATAGCTTTTCTATCCAGTGAATATTTTAAGACAGACTCATTTTTAGTGAGCTTCTCTTTAAATCCACATATATTAGCCCTTTTGAATTGTTTACGTTAAAGGGTTCATTGGAGTGGACCTGGCTAATCAATAGGGATTTGGAAGGAACAAAGGTAAAAATAATAATAAAAAGGAGAAATGGAAGCAAAGAAAATTAAATTCCACTACTCTAACATAAGCTTTTCATTGGATAACTTTGATTATAGTCCCTAATATTACTTCAAGGAGCTTCACATGGACAAAACTGTGGAATTCAAACTGTGTTATAAAGTATGTTTGACATTAGATATATAGGTTAAACTAATTATCTTTATTTAATTCACACTTTGTGATTTACAAAAAGCATAAATATTAGACCAGTTAATTTCAGACCAGGAATTCAGTTATAAAGTTACTTGCGAGATGCTTCCAAAGAACATCTTTCATAAATTTCTGTAAGGGAAAAAACATGTTGAAACCTCATGTTGATATATTTAAATGCCTTATCTTGCAACTGAGAAAATACTATGATATTTCCATACCAAGGAATACACATTTTATTTTTAAAGTAGGGCATTAACAGGTTCTATATGCTCGCCTGCTTTGGATTACTTAAATGATTTGACTTCAAAACCAAAGGGTTATGAAGAGATTTCCATTCAACTAAAGTTTTAACATAAAGACCATGGCAGAGGTTGAAATTCCTAGAATCTCTTTATCCTTACCCTCAACGAAAGCTCCTTTGAACGTGGTGAAATGAAAAGTAAATTCAGAAATTTCTTATGGCATTTCTAATATTAACCTCCCTAGAAAGATCCATTTTACAAAACTCTAAATAGGATAGATTGTTTTTCCAGTTCTATCCAAACAAGAAATAATACAAAAATTTTCATTCATCCATTTAACAAACTACTCTAT
>PVIY010057235.1:0-12974 GCA_004026745.1 Myrmecophaga tridactyla
GCAATATACCAGAAATGGAATGGCTTTTAAAAAGGGGACTTTAATAGGTTGCTAGTTTACAGTTCTAAGACCAAGAAAATGTCCCAATTAAAACAAGTCTATAGAAATGTCCAATTTAAGGCATCCATGGAAAGATACCTTGGTTCAAGAAAGCCGATGATGTTCAGCATTCTCTCTCAGATGGAAGGGCACACGGCGAACATGGTGGCATCTGCTGCCTTTCTCGTGGCACTACCAAAAAGGGCCTCTCTCCAAAATGTTTCCTCTTTTAAAGGATTCTAGTAAGCAACTCCACCTTCAGTGGGCGGAGACACACCTCCATGGAATCATCTAATCAAAAGTTACCACCCACAGTTGAGTGGGTCACATCTTCATGGAAACAATCAAAATGCTCCCATCCAGCAATATTTAATGAGGATTAAAGGGCATGACTTTTCTGGGGCCCGCCACAGATTCACACTGGCACAGTGTCTCTTCTGAGTCCTTCTTAAAAGCCTTCCAGTAATTAGGTTAATTATCACTCATTTCAGAAGACACTCCCCTTGGCTGATTACAAATGCAATCAGATGTGGATGCAGCCAACATGATCATGATTTAATTCTATGAAATATCCTCATAACAACAGACAGGCCAGCACTGCCCAATCAGACAGACGGGTACCACCACCTGGCCAAGTTGACACATGAACCTGAACATGACAGTCCACCCCTTGTCAACTTGGCAGCTATACACATCACCTTAAACCATACTAATTTCTAAATAGAAAACAATAAAAGACACATTTTTACCTCACCTAACAATACTTAAGCACCCTGCATACAACTGGAATCTCCCCAGAATAGGGTGCCTGTCCTTGGATAATATTCATTCTTAAACTTGATATCTTACAACTATAACATGAACAAAACAGCATTACAGTCCTCATTTCTGTAACTGATCATGTGGTCATAGTTCATATTTATCACTTCTTTCTTCCACTACCCATTCCATTTTTCCACTATCCTCAGCAAGCACTTCAGCTGGCTGTGGTTCTTTGCCTGGTGGGATGACCCAAACCTTCATTCCTGAAGTTTCAGAGCCATTGGTAATCCTGCTTGGATTGGGTTGTTGAAGTTTTCCATTGATTTTAATGGCAGGGCATGGTAGTACTAAAAAAGCCCTAGGGGATCTCCTATATTCCAGGAAAACTCTTCTTTATCTCCATTTATAGTTGCAGTCCCTTTCCCCCTTATAGTCAGGACCAATCACCTCAGTCATTAATGTAATACCCTTCTTGGCTTGTTGATCCAGGGGCATGAGTAGCCCAAAGTAACCAGGTGGCAGTCTTAGATCCCAGTTGAATGGAATCATTGTTGTTTCTCTTGGTGGAAGCACTCCCCTCTTTGGAACTCAAACCTGTAGACCAGCAGAGCTCAAAGTCACAGAGACAGGAGCAAAACTTTTCCTAGTGGATCATGAGGGGTAATAGTGAGTGGTACCACTCCCATTTCCATCTCTTGGTTTCTGGACCCATGGATCCTGGCTATGGGAGAAACAGCACCATACAGTGGATGCTGATTCAGAGCATGCACAGCTTCCTGGAGAACATTACCCCAGCCTTGCAAGGTATTGTCATCTAGTTGGCACCATAATTGAGTTTTCAAAAGGCCATTCCATCGTTCTATCAAGCCAGCTGCCTTTGGTTGATGGGGAACATGGTATGACCAGAAAATTCCATGAGCATGTGCCCATTCCCACATTTCATTTGCTGTGAGGTGTGTTCCTTGATCACAAGCAATGCTGTGTGGAATACCATGATGATGGAAAAGGCATTCTGTAAGCCCACAGACGGTAGCTTTTAGCAGAAGCATTGCATGCAGGGAACGCAAACCCATATCCAGAGTATGTGTCTACTCCAGCTATGCATTCTGAGGAAATAACTACAGAATCGGCCTGGGGGCACACCGGACCCACTGTGAGACTGATTTGAGCTAAAACTCCATCAATTACCTGATCTCCATAAGCCGACACTCTGACTAGTGGGCCAAAGTGACATTTTGTGTCCCCTGGAATTACTGTCACTTCTGAACCAATGTCTAAATGATATCTGATCATTTCCTTTTCCCCAATGCAGTTACCCTGGTAAAAGGCCATTGGTCTCCTTAGGGAGAGCTTGAGAGAAGATTTAACACTATAAATTTGTGGCAGTGTAACAGGGTCCTCTCCCAAAGGGACCTGGCCTCCCCCTCATTCAAGGGGCTCTGGATCTGTAAACTGTCTCAGGTCTGGAAACTGATTAAGGGACTATGACTCTCTGTTTTTGTAATTCAAGTTAAACTTCTGTTCACTTGACCTAGAATTCTTCTTTATACAGCCCAAACAAGAATTTAGTAGACTACCTATCTATTGTACTTCTAGGGAGCCCATGATTTAGTAGCCAATGCCACAAATCTCTGGGAGTCAGATTATTTTGACTCCTGCTTTGAGTCTGCTATTATGATAGCCATGTTCACCTTGTTCTTGGTGATTAAGTGCTGCCGCCTGGCTTCTGTCAACTCAGAATCTGGTCATCCCCATTGTGTTTAATGATTAAGCTCAGTGACAGCATTCCTATGGTACTATCTGACCTACAGAGAAGTGCAAGTACAGAGCTCTTCAGGAATGATGGCACTAGTCTCCCAAATTTATTTCTCACTGTTCTGGTAAAAGGCACATCCTCCGGACATCCCTGGGCTTTGCATGATAAATCCACTCTAACATTACAATCTCTCAAAGCCTCTGGATCCCCTCATCTACATTATACCTGGGCAGTTCTGGCATTTCAACCTCAGATAATGTTGGGCACCTTCTGATCCATGTTTCAACCAACCATCCAAACAAACTGTTAATGCCTTTTCTAACCCCTTGAGCTATAATATTGAATGCAGAATCTCTGCTTAATGGGCCCATATCAATAAATTCAGCCTGATCCAGCCTTATATTCTCCCATCATTATCCCACACCCTTAAAATCCATTGCCACACATATTCCCCTGACTTCTGTCTATATAAATTGGAAAACTCACACAGTTCTTTTGGAGTAAAATGTACCTCCCCATGGGTGATACTTTGTACCTCATCTTTAGTGGTCTGTTGGAACTTTAGTTATAGGTCTGGAAGAAATACAGGGTGGTGGGGGTGGGTCATTAAAAGAATTAGAAGTGTGTTCAAAGCCATTTGCTTCAGGGCATTCATTTGCAGTTTCATCTGGTGAAACATGATTAATCACTCTAGGGCTAATCCCTTCAGGCAGAGATTGGGTGGCCAACTCCTCAGGGCAGGCTGGAGGTGGGGCAGCTATGTCCTCAGGGCAGACTATTACAGGGTTATCTAGGGAAGACTCAGGATGACCTAGGGTTTCAACCTCTCCACCAACATCATTATCAATCCATATGTAGCCAACCCATTTTTCAGGGTCTCACTCCTTTCCAATCAATGGCCTCACTTTAATGGCAGACACCATGCAAGATTGAGATTTCAGTTTATGTTCTAAAGTTGCTACTCTAACAATAAGATTCTGAATCTAGTTTTCAGAGATCTCAAGTCTATGGCTACAGGAAATAAGATTTTCCTTCAGGGCACTCATAGAAAGGTTTGCGTCTGTCAGAGGGCACATCAGCTTATCATTTGAAGGCTTAAGACCATCCCTTTCACTCACTAATGTATACACTGTATCTGACAACAACCAGCCAACATCTCTATATCTCCTATTTCCACAAAACTCCATAAAGGTGTAAAAAATATTATCCCCCAGAGCCTGGGTACATACAAGTGAAACATTAAAAGAATCCAATGGTGATATTTTGACTATCTCTTTTTTCACCCTATGGATTGGCAGTATCACTGATTATGGGAATCAGAGTCCTTAGTGCCTTTGAGTTCAGTCAGAGTAGAAAATGAATCATAAAAACCCATTTTAAAGATTCTGTTTCTTAAGAACCACCCCATTCTTGGTACCAAGCTTTGTTAATTAGGATTCGCTAGAGAAGTAGAATCAGCAGGAAGTATCCATAGATATAAAATTCATAAAAGTGTCTCATGTAACCATGGGAACATAGAATCCAAAATCTGTAAGGGCTGTGAAGCTGACGACTCCAATGAAGGGTCTGGATGAATTCCACAGGAGAGGGTCACCAGCCAAAGCAGGAAGAAAGAGTGTCTTTTCTGAATCCTCCTTAAAAGGCTTCCAGTGATTAGATTAAGCATCACTCATTGCAGAAGACACTCCCCTTGGCTGATTACAAATGCAATCAGCTGTGGATGCAGCTGTTGTGATCATGACATAATTCTATGAAATGTTCTCATAGCAACATACAGGCCAGCACTTGCCCAACCACACAAATGGGTACTACCACCTGGCCACATTGATGCATGAACCTGACCATGACAGTCACAAATTCTCTCAGTGATTTTTTGTCTGAAAATGTTTTAATTTCCCCCTCATTTTTGAAGGACAATTTTGCTGGATATGGAATTCTTTGTTGGCAGTTTTTCTCTTTTAAAATCTTAAATATATCACACCAGTGTCTTTTCACCTCCATGGTTTCTGCTGAGACATCCACACATAGTTCTATTCAGCTTCCCTTGTATGTGATGGATTGCTTTCCTCTTGCTGCTTTCAAGATTCTCTCTTTCTCTTTGACACCTGACATTCTGACTAGTAAGTGTCTTGGAATATATCTGTATGGATCTACAAAAAGTACACTGTACTTCTTGGATCTATAATTTTAAGTCTTTCATAAGAGTTGGGAAATTTTCAGCCATAATTTCTTCCATTAGTCTTTCTCTTCCTTTTCCCCTCTCTTCTTCTGAGATATCCGCAACACATATATTTGTGCACTTTCAACTCTCTGAGACCCTACTTGTATGTTTCCATTCTTTCCCCCTGTATTTTCTTTTGCTTATTGATTCAGATGTTCCATCCTCCAGTTCATTAATCCATTCTTCTGCCTCTTGAAATCTAACATTGTAGGTTTCCATTTTCTTTATCTCTTCTACTGTGCCTTTCATTCCCATAAGTTCTGTGATTTGTTTTTTCAAACTTTCAATTTCTTCTTTCTGTTCACCAATGCCTTCTTTATATCATCCTTCAATTTATTGATTTGATTTTTGATGAGATTTTCCATGTCTGTTCAAACATCCTGAATTAGATGTTTCAACTACTGTATCTAATTTGGATTGTGGTTTGTTCCTTTGCCTGGGCCATATCTTCAATTTTCCTAGTATGATTTTCTACTTTTTGCTGGGCCTAGGCATTTAATTTACTTAATTAGTTTATTTAGGAGGTTGTTTTCACTCTTTAACCTAGGATTTTCTTGCTGAATGGCTTTGTTTTCTATCTGTTCTTTGACATTCAGTTCAGCTTATTCTAGACTTCTAATATAGGTTTTGTTTAATGGATCCGAATTTTTCAGTTCTTGTTTTTTTGCTCTGAGTGTATGGAGCCTTTTTTTTTTTATTTAGGAGAGTTTACTTTTATATTATAGACCCCAGTCAGATTTTTTCAGATGAGACTGGCCTCCTCTCAGGAGGAATATGTCACCTACATTAGTTTTCCCTGAGGGTGAGACCCAGCACCTTTCCTATGAAGCCTCTAGACTCTGTGTTTTCCCTGTCCTGCCCAGTATGTGGTGCTTGTCTGCCTCCAGTGTCCCACCAGTATAAAGTGATGCAGTACCTTTAATTTCAGTATACTCTTCCTGTGAGGTATGTGATTGAGACAGGAGAAGAGGTTGTATGCTGGCTTTAATTGCTTTAGTTTTCCAGTCCCTGGGGTCTGAATTCCTTGGGAGGGATTCCTCCTGAGCTGGGCCCCACCCTCTCCTCTGGAAGGCACAGCCTCCAGGGAATTGCTTCCTTTCACCTGACCAGCCTCTTTGTCTCCCAGACAAGCTTAATTCTCCCCTTGCCTGGGGCAATTGGAGCCTGAGAAGCCTTGCAGTTGTGCCTAATGAGCAGTTAAGCAGTAGAAAGAAAGCAAAAAAAAAAAAAAAAAAAAAAAAAAATCCTTTTCAGAGCAGGACCCCCATTCCTTGGGTTTGCTAATCAAGATTTCAAGTTGGTACATTGCTCTATGTATCTCCAAGTCCTATGTGCCCCCTCTTTTTTTTTTTTTTTTTTTTTTTTTAGGGTCCAGCACCTTTCAAGTATTTTGCGTTGTCTGATACAAAAAACCCTCTGTTTTCCCCCCTGACAGCCCTGCCCTCCTCTGCACCAGGGGAAAAAAAAAAGTAACTTTAGCTCTTATTTGAGGTTTATCTGAACTGGGAGCCTGTTTTCAGTAGTCAGAATTTGTGAATTAATTCCGCAATTGGAGGTTGGTTGAGCTAAGGGCCTGCTGCTGGTAAAATCTCTTTCCTTTCCCCTCTGGGAACCAGCCTATGGGGAGGGGTGCTGGTGTCCACAGCTTGGGGGACTCACAGTTCTGGGTAGGATTGCAGCTGGTTCAGCTTGTCCAGACTGGTGTATGCTGTATGTCCATTCACTGATGTGGCCCCAGCAGTTGTTCTTTACTGTTCCTGGCTATTTACTAGCTGCTTTGGAGGATGAACTACATTCCACACCTCACAAATCCATCATCTTGGAATGTCTCTGGGCACTGTGTTGCACTGCTCATAGGACTGGGTTCCCGGGCATGTTCCACTGTGCACCCATGCAACCCAAGCATGCCTAACACGACTGATTCTTGTCACCAGGATGGGGGGGCCCCTGGACAGCTGTAGTTGCTGTGTCTGTGGGGCTGCCTGGCAGCTTTGGCAAGTTTTGGGTGGGTTTCCTGAGCCCTGGTTTATCCCTCTGCCAGCTCCACATGGTCTAATCATTGATTTGATTTTTGATGAAATTTTCTACATCTGTTCAAACATCCTGAATTAGTTGTTTCAATTAGTGTATCTCATTTGCATTGTTGGTTTGTTCCTTTGGGCCATATCTTCAATTTTCCTAGCATCACTCGTTTCATTTTTTGCTGATGTCTAGGCATTTGATTTCATTAATTAGTTGATTCTGGAGATTGTTTTCACTCTTTTACCTAGGATTTTCTTGCTGGATGGCTTTGGTTTCTATCTGTTCTTTGACATTCAGTTCAGCTTATTCTAGACCTTTAGCATAGGTTTTGTTTAATGGATCAGAATTTTTCAGTTCTTGATTTTCTGTCTCCTGTTCTGCAAATATGGAGCCTTATTTTTTTTGTGTGTGTGAGATCTGCTTAGATATTATAGACCCCAAACAGATTTTCCCAGACTGGACTAGCATCCTCCCAGGAAGAAAGAGTCACCTACATTAATTTTCCCTGAGGGTGAGACCTAGCAGGTTGACAGATTTTTATTACAAAGCCTCTATACTCTATGTTTTTCCTATCCTGCTTGGTATGTGGAACTTCTCTGCCTGTGGTTTCCCACCAGCATAAATTGAATTGGTGCCTTTAACTTCAGCAGACTCTGCCTGCTAGGGGCATGATTGAAACAGAGGAGAGGTTATAGTGACTTTAATTACTTCAGTTTTCCAGTCCCTAGGTCCTGAATTCCTTGAGGGAGGGATTCCACTTGAGCTGGGCCCCACCCCTCTCCTGGGGTAGGCACAGCCTCCAGGGAATTAATTCCTTTCACTGACCAGCCTCTTTGTCTCTCAGACAAGCTCAGTTCTTTCCTTGCCTGGGACAGTGGGAGCCTGAGAAGCCTTGCAATTCTATCCAATGAGCTGTTAAGTAGTAGAAACAAAGCAAAAAATAAAACTAAAAAGTCCTTTTCAGAGCAGGACCCCCATTCCTTGGGTTTGTTAATCAAGAGTTTAGTTGGTATGTTGTTCTAAGTATCTGCAGGCTCTATGTGCCCCCCCCCCCCTTTTAGGATCCAACCCTTTTCAAGTATTTTGTGTTGTCCAATCCAAAAAGCCTCTGTTTCTTCCCCCATCCCACCTCCCCCACCCTGTCAGCCCTGCCACCTCTATGCTGGGGCAAAAACTCCTAGTAGCTTTAGCTCTTATCTGAAGTTTATCTGAGCTGGGGGTCTGTTTTCAGTATTCAGAATTTGTTAATTAATTCTACAATTGGAGCTTGGTTGAGCTAAGCCCCTGCTGCTAGTAAAGTCTCTTCCCTTTCCCCTCAGGGAACCAGGTTGCCATGCCCATGGGGGAGAGGCACCAACCTCTGTGGCTTGGGGGACTTACAGTTTTTTGTGGGATCATAGCTGATCCACCTTGTCCAGACTGGTGTACTCTGTGTGTCTGGACACTGACATGGCTCCAGAAGTTGTCCTGTACTGTTCCTGGCTATTTACTAGTTTATCTAGTAATGAACTAAATTCCACACCTCACTAAGTTGCCATCTTGGAACTCCCCTCAATTAATTTCTTCTTATTGGTACTTTTTTATGGTTCAGAGTAGTAGCTTCAATTTTTGCTTTCTCTACTTTCTGAGACATTAGGTTTTCAGCCAATAAAGAAGTGTTAGATGATCTGGTTTTCATACTATATGAATTAGAGAAACTGTCTGGACAATTGGAGGCTCTATCACTACTAAATTTTACCTTTAGTTTTGTACTTTTTCAATGTTCATGTGTTCAGCTACTAATTTTTTTTAACTTTTTAATTGTATAATATAACATATATAGAAAGCAAAGAAAGAAAAAAGCAGTAGTTTTCAAAGCACTCTTTACACAAGTAATTACATGGTAGATAACAGAGTTTGTCATGGGCTACCATACCATCATCTCATATTTTTCCTTCTAACTGCTCCAGAATATAGGAGGGCTAGAAGGAATAGTTGTTGTTTTTTTTTTAATCATCACATTCGACTTTTTTCTTTTTTGTGAAAAATAACATATAAATAAAAAAAGCAATAAATTTCAAAGCTCAACACAATAATTAGTTGTAGAACAGATATCAGAGTTTGGTAAGCATTACAATTGCACAATTTTAGCTGCTCTAAGATATGGAAACTAAAAGAAATATCAATTTAATGCTTCAGCAATCATATTCATTTGTTAAACCCTACATTCTCTGCACCATCACCTTTGATCTTTCTATCTTTCTCTTTAGGAGTATTTGGGATATGGCCTTTCTAAATTTTTCATGTTGGAAGGGGCTTTCAATAATATGGGGTAGGGAGATGGAACTATCTGATGTTCTGGAGAGGCTGGGCCCTCTAAGTTTCAGGACTTCTCTGGTTCAGGGGCCCATCTGGAGGTTGTAGTTTTCTAGAAAGTTACCGTAGTGCATGGACTTTTGTAGAATCTGATATATGGCCTTTAGGATAGGCTGGAATGGCTTTGGATGGGGGTGGCAAGTTATGATAGGTAACAATGCCCAATTGAACCTTGCATAAAAGTGACTTCTAGAGTAGCCTCTCATCTCTATTTGAACTCTCTCAGCCACTGATACTTTATTAGTTACACTTCTTTCCCCCCCTTTTGGACAGGATGGAATTGTTGATCCCAAAGTGCCAGGGCCAGACTCATCCTTGGGAGTCATTTCCCACAATGCCTAGAAGACTTTCACCCCTGGATGTCATGTCCCATATAGGGGGAGAGGGCAATGATTGCACATGCAGAGTTGGGCTTATAGAGAGGGAGGCCACATCTGAGCAACAAAAGAGGTCCTTCAGAAGTAACTCTTAAGCACACCTATCAGTAGGCTAAGCTTCTCCATTACCTACATAAGCTTAACAAGACTAGGCCTCAAGATCAAGGGCTTGGCCTATTGATTTGGGTGTCCCTAAATGTTTGACACAGTATCAGGGGATTCCCTGATGGTAAACTTTAATAGTTCCATATAGTTTTTCCCATCCCTCAAAGGATTTTGCCAATAATTTTTGATTACCTGCTTAATATATTCTTGGATATATCCAGGCATTACATTAGACTACGTAGGATTAAAGGCCCTCATTCTTTTTCTGGGCTCCCTGTGTTTCAATTGTTCAAATGAGCTATCCAGATAGGTTGAGTTAGATTATGTACTAGAGAAAATTTAGGTTCCAGACAAATGTTTCTTCCTTTGGTCTCAAAGAGTAGGTGTAGTTCTAAAATATAGACAATGTCTTCCTTACACCTGTGTCCTGAATTACCTTAAGCCTGACTTGATCAGCTTTATTCTTATCTCTAAATACCAGGTTATACATGTATAAAACATCATCTCAAAATCCAGAAATAACATTTACCACTCTGGACTAAATGTGTCTTCTCTAAAAGCTTATAATCTAGGCCCCTGTTTTCTTATAAGCATTTTCCAGACAAACTCTCAAACAAGCTTAATTCTGCTCATGCCTGGGGCAGTTGGAGCCTGAGAAGCCCTGCAGCTGTATCCAAAGAGTAGTCAAGCCATAGAAACACAGCCACAAAGAAGAAAAATAAAAATTCTTTTCAGAGCAGGACCCCTGTTCCTCAGGTTTGCCAATCAAGACCTTAAGTTGGTATGTGCTTTGTGTATCTCCAGGTCCTATGTGCCTCCTCCTTTCCTTCAGAGCCCAGACCCTTTCATGTATTATGTGCAATCCAATCTAAAAACTTCTGTTTCTTTTACCATCAGCTCTGCCCCCTCTGCATCAGGGCAAAAAACAGCAATCTCAGCTTTTACTTTGAGGTTCAGCTGAGCTGGGGGCCTATTTTTAGTAGTCAGAATTTGTAATTAATTCCACAATTGGAGCTTGGTTGCATTCAGCCCCTCCTGCTAGTAAAGTCCCTTTCCTTTCCCCTCTGGGAAGCAGCCTGTGGGGGAGGGGTGCTGGCCATAATGGCTTGGGGAACTCACGGTCTGGGTGGGCTCGCAGCTGGTCCAGCTTGTCCAGACTGGGGTATGCTGTGTGTCTGGTCACTGACGTGGCCCCAGCAGTTGTTCTGTACTGTTCTTGGCTATTTGCTAGCTGTTCTGGAGGATGAGCTAAATCCCACACCTTGAATTTTGTGAAATGCTTTCTTCAGCATCAACCTAGATGATCATGTGATTCTTTCCTTTCAATTTGTTAATATGCTGTATTACATTAATTGATTGCCTTATGTTGAACCATCCTTGCACTTCTGGTATAAACCTTACTTGGTTGTGATGCATAATTCTTTTAATGTGTTGTTGGATATGATTTGCTAGTATTTTGTTGAGAACTTTTGAATCTATATTCATTAGGGAGACTGCTTTCTTATAACATGTTTACCTGGTTTGGGCATTAAAATGGTATTAACTTCATAAAATGAGTTAGGTAGTGTTCCTTTGTCAATTTTTCGGAAAAGTTTGAGCAAGATTGGTGTTAATTCTTTTTGGAATGTTGGACAAAACTCCCCTGTGAAGCCATCTGGTCCTGGGCTTTTCTTTGTAGAAAGATTTTTGGTGACTGATTGAATCCCTTTACTTGTGATTGGTTTGTTGAGATCTTCAATTTCTTCCTGAGCCAGTGTAGCTTTTTTGTGTGTGTCCAGGAATTTGCCCATTTCATCTAAGTTATCTAGTTTGTTGGCATATAGTTGTTCATGGTATCTTATGATTTCTTTTATTTCTTTGGGGTCTGCAGTAATGCACCCCTTCTGATTTCTGATTTTGTTTATTTGTATCTTCTCTCTTTTTTTCTTTGGCAGTCTTGCTAGTGACCCATTGCTTTTATTGATATTCTCCAAGAAACAACTTTTGGTTTTATTGATTCTTTCTATTTTTTTTTGTTCTCTCATTCATTTAACTCTGTTGTAAACTTTATTATTTCTCTTCCTCTATTTGCTTTGGGGTTAGTTTGCTGTTCTTTCCAAGTTCCTCCAGGTGAGCAGTAGCTCCTCGATTTTTGCTTTTTCTTATTTTTATTTATTTATTTATTTTTGGCATGGGCAGGCTCTAGGAATTGAACCAGGATCTCTGGCATGGCAGGTGAGAATTCTGCCACTGAGCCTCTGTTGCACTACCCTCTTTCTTGTGTTTTTTTTTTTAATGTAGGCATTTAGGGCAATAAGTTTCCCTTTCAACACAGCCTTTGCCACATCCCATAAGTTCTGATATGTTGTAATCTCATTTTCATTCATTTCCAGATAGCTACTGATTTCTCTAGCAATTTCTTCTTTGACCCACTGGTTGTTTAAGAGTGTGTTATCTAATCTCGATATATTTGTGAAAGTTCTGATTCTTTGGTGGTTATTGATATCCAGCTTCATTTCATTGTGATAAGAGAAAGTATTTTGAATAATTTCAATGTTTTTAAATTTATAAAGACCTGTTTTGTGACCCAGCATATGATCTATCCTGGAGAATGTTCCATGAACACTAGAGAGGAATGTATATCCTGGTGTTTTGGGGTGTAATGACCTATGTCTGTTAGGTCTCATTCACTTATCAAGTTGTTTAACTTCTCTATTTCCTTGTTGATCTCCTGTCTAGTTGTTTTATCTATAGAGGAAAGTGGTATACTGAAGCCTCATTCTATTATTTTATTTATTTATTTATTTTTGCATGTGCAGGCACTGGGAACCTACTATTATTTTTGAAACATCTTTTACTCCCTTTAGTTTTGCCAATGTCTGTCTCATGTACTTTAGTGCTCCCTGATTGGGAGCATAAGCATTTATGATTGCTATTTCCTCTTCGTGAATTGTTCCTTTAATTAATATATAGTGTCCTTCTTTGTCTTTTATGATGTACCATTTTGAAAGGATTATATACCATAGAAAAGCCATGTTTCAATCCCAATCAATCCTACGGGAGCAACCATTTCTCTTAATCCCTATTCAGTAATTTATGTTGGAAACTTAATTAGGTTATCTCCATGGAGATGTGACTCACCCAATTGTGGGTATGAATTTTTGAATTCCAGTTCAGGTCCTGATTAGTTTACTGCAATCCTTTAAAAGAGGAATCATTTTGGAGAAAGCTTAAGAATAGCAGAGCCATGAAGCAGAGAGTCCATGCCACTAGAGACCTTTGGAGATGAAGAATGGATATGTCCCCAAGGGAGCTTCATGAAGCAAGAGGCCTAGAGGGAATGCAAGCAGACATTGCC
>PVIY010057236.1:0-12981 GCA_004026745.1 Myrmecophaga tridactyla
CTTTATATTTTATGAAGTCCAATTTATAAATATATTTGTCTAATGGATCACAATTTAGGTGGTATTTCTAAAAACTCATCACCAAAGTACAGGCTACCAGTTTTACTTGGATGATTTATTTTAGAAGTATTATATTTGCATTTTAATTTTGAGTGCAGGATTCATTTTGAGTTAATTTTTGCAAAATGTATACAATGCCTGGTTAAGTTCCTTTTCTATTTTACATGTGTATATGCCATTTTTCCATAGCATTTGCTGAAGAGATCGTACTTTTTCCATTAAATTGCCTTTGCCCTTTCTCAAAAGCTAGTTGACTGTACATGTGTGGGTCTATTTTTGGGTTCCCTAACATTTGATTGTGTGCTACTGATTTCTCACAGATTAATATATGTGTCCATTTCACCAACACAGTATGGTTTCATCATCATGTCTTTATAGTTAGACTTGAAATCAGGTAATATTGGTTCTACAACTTTGTTCTTCTTCAGTATTGTTTAGGCCATGTAGGATTTTTGCCTTTCCTTAGAAAGTTAAAAATTATTTTGCTGATGGCTATAAACTGACTTCCTGCTTTTGGGAATAGGATTATGTTGAAAGTATAGATCAGGTGGAGATGAAATGGTACATTAACAATACTTATCTTTCTTATCCAAAAGATGGGAAATTTTATTTATTTTAAATTTTTATTGTATCAATTTATATACATCTCAAAATTCTCACTCTATCCATTTTCATTCGTGCAATTTAGTAATATTGATTATAATAAAATATTGTGCTGCCCTCACCAATACCCTTATCCCAACTTTTTCATCATATGGTCCACAAAAACTGTTCAAATGATTTTTGAATGAAATAAAATCTAAGAGCATTTATAGTGGAACATATTGACTTGGGGATCCATTCAAAATAACGGACAAAGATGGCTTGTGGGCAATAGCATCAAGAACAAGCAGGAATATTTGTTTACCCTGACATTTTCAAATAAATATCTATACAATAAATAATTATTTCAAAATGTTTGCAATACAAACCATAGCATTAATGTTAATTTACTGACAGCCACTTGTGCCTAAATCTGCCTTGTTCTGGTCTCTGTTCAAGCAGTTTCATGAGTCACATGGAATTAGAGAATGAAACATGCATTTCAGAATTTATCCTCTTGGGACTCTCAGAAGACCCAGAAGTGCAGCCCCTGCTATTTGCCCTGTTCCTGACGATGTACCTGGTCACTCTCATTGGGAACCACTTATCGTCCTGGCCACCATCTCTGACACCCACCTGCACATGTCCATGTACTTCTTCTTTGCTAACCTGTCTTTTGCAGACATCTGTTTCACCTCCACCACCATCCCAAAGGTGCTGGTGAACATCCAGACAGAGACCAAAACTATAAATTATGGAAACTGCCTCACCCAGATTTATTTTTCATGGTTTTTATGGAATTAGACAGCTTCCTTCTTACCGTGATGGCCTGTGACCATTATGTGGCCATCTGTCACCCACTGCACTACATGGCCATCATGAACCCCAGGCTCTGTGGTCTCCTGCTGCTGGCATGATGGATAATGAGTGTTCTGAACGCTGTTTTAAATGACCTAATGGTTTTGAGTTTGTCTTTCCATACAGAGTCAGAAACCCCCCACTTTTTTGTGAGCTTTATGAGGTAATCCAATGTGCTTGTTCTGATATCTTTCTCAATAACCTCGTGATCTATGTTGCAACTGGATTTATGAGTGTAATTCCTTTCACTGGGATCCTTTTCTCTTACTCTAAGATTGTATCCTTCATTTTGAGAATTTCAATAGCTGAAGGCAGGTATAAAGCATTTTCTACTTGTGGGTCTCATCTCTCAGTAGTCTCCTTTTTTTTACAGTACAGCTCTTGGAGTCTATCTTAATTCTGCTGCTACCCCAAACTCAAGGGCAAGTGAAATAGCTTCAGTGATGTACACAGTGGTCACTCTCATGCTGAACCCCTTTATCTATAGCCTTCGAAACAATGACATAAAGTAAGCCTTAAAAAAACTCTTCAGATGAGAAACATTCTCTGTATAAAAGGATCCTCTTTCTCGTGTTCAGAGATCTGCTCGTTATTAACATAGTTTAAATTCAGTGAACATAAATATAGATACTCTTATTATTGTGTTATTGAAAGATAATCTGTTTTTGCCTAACTCTGGAATTCCATCTCTTACTTTTGATCCATCAAAACAAAAAAAAACAAAACAAAAGAAAACGGATCAAAAGAAACTTTTGTATTTTCTTTAAATCGTCATTTGACCTTTCTGATTGTACTCCCTTGATTCAGAATTGAGTCTGATTCCATTGGCTGAATATTCAGCAGTAAATATTTAATGCCGGTAATTGGGTACACATAAAATTATAGGCATTGCTGGAAGGAAGAAGGTGTGTTGCAGTTCTTGATATATGACATCAAGTTCTCTTGTGTTATGTGTTTTAGGTGAAAATCATTAAATATCTCAAATGCTAAGTACCTGTTTTCAGGGTCTGTATTAATTGGCTCCATTAAATATCATATTTTGAACTGCTGTTGCCATCTGATTTTCAATAATCCACATTTTATCTCTGATATATGACATTATCCTACACATCCCCAACATAAATTTGGTGCGGATGTAAAATACATTACGTCTCCTGTTTCTTCAATCTTTGCTTATTGTCACTACTCTCTATGATTGTTCCAGTGATGCAATGTTGCTCTTTAAAAATTATTTCCATAGGCAGGAGCATTTTCATGAAATTTCTCTTGGCACTTCCTATGCTCTAGTGTACCATACACTACAATAATATTCCTCATTTACAGATTCTAAAAAGCCATATGGACATTTTCCCCATTGTTCTCCTTATCTTTTTCAACTATTAATCCCAGATGTTAGGAAATAATATCAAGATTTTATGGGTTTGATGTGTTCTCTGTAAGGTATAATAAGGCTAACACTTTCATCATCACCTCTTCAATTAGCAAACCAGAGTGGCATTCTAGGATTAGACATTGCTCAGAGCTAATGCCACTTTTGAAAACAAAAGATCTGGTTATTTTTTTTAATTCATTTCACATTCTTTGCAAAGACCTGAGTTCATCTCCTGTTTCAATGCATTAGTCCACTGGAGAAGATTCTGTGTTTGAGTCACACCAACTTCTGAACTGTAGCTTACAGAGAAAAGAGACTTGATTCATGCAGTCCAGAGAATTTCTTGTTTTCGATTGTGCTATAATCTGAGAATTAAAAATCCTCCGCTGGTTATTATTTTTTGGAAATCTCTACAGGGCAGTTTTTAAAATCCCACTTTACTTTGCATTCCTTGAATAATGATTCTTAACAATATATTTTGTCACATAACCAGGATTTTTCCAAAATCATCCCTCAGCAATTTCTTTAGGGATGACAATAAAAATATATATTGTGAATCAGATTTGCCAATGCTATACATAAACAAGTGATACTTTGAGAGAAATAGCATCATTACTGTTCACACATACAAGAAGTTGTTCTAATAATTCCAATATTCCCATCCTGGAAATTGGGAAATATTTCTTTCTTTGAGAGAAATAGCATCATTACTGTTCACACATACAAGAAGTTGTTCTAATAATTCCAATATTCCCATCCTGGAAAATCCATTGTTGTGCTATCAGTACTTGTATTTAAAAATTTAACCTTATGCTTATTTTCTTCAAGCTGATGTCTCTCTATTTTTTAAAAAAAATTCTATGTAAGTATTTTTAGAAGAAACTTAGTAAGCATGAAGTCTCAACAATGTTGAAGAAGATAGGGGTATTTTTTTCTCAAGTAATTGAAAATGTAGAAAACATTGAGAAACAGTCAGCTGAGAACATTTAAGTTTGGCTATCACCAGAAACATTTTATAAACATGAAGATATCAGTGAAATTTTTGGCTCTAGAAACTTGCTGCATATTCTGCAATCCAGGTATTAGGAAGCTCTTTCCCTAAGTATTGGTTAAATAGACCTGCTAGTTCACCATTCTCTGGAGTTCATGAACAAAAAACAGAAGGAGGAAGAAATAGCTGATAAGAGCCAGTCCACTGAACCCACCTGACACTATATCATGTAGATTTGATGATAGATACCAAACTTATACTCTGAGTGTAATTTAGAAGAGAGGGCATTGCATTTCTTCCAAAATTCCCTAAGGCTTCTCCCTATTTTCTTTCTAACATACTCTAGGTAGTACATAAGGTCTTAAGGAAGGATGTTTTATAAAGCATGTCATGAGTGAGTGATGGAAACCATTACAACTCTGCAATAGACCTTTGATCTTTACTTCAATATCTGTTCTAGTGATTCCTGTTTTTCCCTCAGACACAAAATCCTCATGGATTTTATCAGTACAGTAGTTCCCTTCCCCAGGTTTCTTAAAATACATGGCAAAAGAAATGATTCACACTGAATTGAGGAGATAAATTTTTTCTCATAAACAATTAAATTCTATTCTTGAAGAATCTGTACATGACTACAAGAAAAAATCAACGATATGTTTGTTATTGGTAAAGCAAGTGCAGTATTAGGTTTTATTTATTTATTTATTTTTTTGGCATAGGCAGGCTCCAGGAATCAAACTATGTTCATTTTAAAGGGAACACTTGAAGAGAGATATTAAGATATCAATTTCAGTAATAGAAATTTACATGAATTGTGTGAGGGATAAACACCAGTTTACAATGGGAAATATTTTTCCTGAAGAAATAGGGAGTTGATTGATGTCTTCAAAATATCAATGTTTTATTATTTAGAAGGAAGAGAATACTAATTTGAGTGAGCTCTGATCTCTTTAATTTTATTATATTGTGTAAATTTAACAAACTCTTTACTGGAATTTTAATATGAAAATTATTTGAAAAAAGTTTGCTTCAATTAAAAGAATAATTTTTCAGATCAGAGCATGAATAAAGACTTTCAGGACCAAAAGTTTTTATTTTAATTAAGACACAGTTAAGGAGCCATAACAGAGCACTTAGCTCTTAGAATGTACCATAATAATGTAGCCAGTGTTAATGTGTGCATTTGTCCAACACAGAAACAATGAACCTTCAACTCTACCAAAAGCTGAGTTTTCAAAGGATGCAAATGATGGAGCAACATTATTCGATGAGAAGACCAGTAATGCACCTCCTCATGCTCTCCCTCAGAGTCAACATTCCTGTTTCCCCTCACTTCCACATTTACGTTTGAGCAGAGTCTCAGGGAATTGAATGACAGCATAAAGCACACAAGCATATGCACCATGGGTGCCCCAGGAGAAGAAGGGAAGGGAAAAGGGGAAGAAAGAACATCTGAGGAATGAATGGCTGAAATATTCCCAATTCTCATGAAAGTCATAAATGCATATATTCAAGAAGTGCAGTGTACTCTAATCAGAATCAATCCTAATAGACCTACTGTAAAGCATATACTAATGAGAATGCAAATGCTAAAGATAAGAGGAGAATCCTGAAAGCAGCAAGATAAAATCAATTCACCATATACAAAGGAACTGCAGCAAGATAAAATCAATTCACCATATACAAAGGAACTGCAACAAGGTTAAGTGCCAATTTTTCATCAGAAACCATTTAGACTAGAAGGCAATGGTATGATATATTAAAGGTACTGAAAGAGAAATACTCCCAGCCAAGAATTCTTTATTTGGCCAGCTGTCTTTCAAAAATGAAGGTGAGTTGAAATATCCAAAACTTTATATATTAAGAGTGGAAACAGTTCATCAACAAGAGACCTTCTTATAAGAAACACTGCTAATAAATACTGTTAAAAGGAGGTCTGCATGCTGAAAGAAAGAGGGAGGAGAGAGAGACTCGGAGGGGAGTGTAGAAATCAATATTATCAGCACATGTAATTTAAATGGTAGAAAGAGACAAAAATAAGACTTGATGTAAAACCCAAAGGATAAAATAGTTGAAATGAGTACTACCTTCACTGTAATGACCTTGAATGTGAATGGATTAAATCCCCTACCAAAAGACACAGATTGGTAGAATATATAAAATAGTCTGATCCATGAATATGCTTTCTGCAAAAGAGTCACCTTAGACTCAAGGACGCAAAGAGGTTTAAAATATAAGATTGGAGAAATATATTCTACACATACAGTATCCATAAAATTGAGGAGGTAACTATACTTATATTTGACAAAATAGATTTAAAGGCACAAATATTAAAAGAGACAAGGAAGGATACTTTATAGTAATAAAAGGTGCAATCCACTAAAAAGAATTTACAATCAATATTTATGCATCTAAACAAGATGCCCCAAATACAGGACGCAAACACTAACAAAACTGAAGGGAGAAATTGACATCATTACAATAATATATGGAGAATTTAATAAAGGACTCTCTCCAATACATGGAATATCTTGACAAACTATCAACCAGGAAACTGAGAACTTGAAATATGTGATAAATGAGCAAGTTCTAATACACACACACAGAACATTGCCCTCCAAAAACGCAAGATGTACATTCTTAATTGCTCATCGATCATTCTGCAGAATGGTTCACATGTTTGGTCACAAAACTAGTCTCAATAAATTTAAAGCGACTGAAGTTATACAAGCAGTTTCTCTGACCATAACAGAATGAACCTGGAAATAAACAACAGGGGGAGAATCGGAAAATTCACAAGTATATGGAGGTTAAAGAACGAACTCTTAAACAACCCACTGGTCAATGAAGAAATTGCAGGAGAAATCAGCAAATACTCAAGACAAATGAAAACAAGAACACAACATATAACTTTATGGGATGCCATGAATCAGTACTAAGAGGAAAATTTATAACCCTAAATGACTATGTTAAAAAGGAAGGAGTTAAAATCAAAGACCTAAGTGTACATTATCGAGAACAACAAACTAACCCCAAAGTAAGCAGAATGAAAGAAATAACAAAAGTTAGAGTAGAAATAAAAGAAATTGAGAATAAAAAACAATAGAATTAATGAAACCAAAAGTTATTCTTTGAAGAGATCAATAAAATTGACAAACCCTTAGCTAGACTGACAAATAAAGAGAGAAAATGCAAATAAGTAAAATAAGGAATGAGAGGGACAACATTATTGCTGGCCACACAGAAACAAAAAGAATAATAAGATGATACTGTGAACAACTGTATGCCAAGGTATTAGACAATGTAGATGAAATGAGAAATCTCTTAGGAACACATAAATTACCTGTACTGACTCTTGAGAGACAGAAGACTTCAATGAACAAATTACAAATAAAGAGATGGAACCAGTCATCAAATTCTTCCCAACCACGAAAGCCCAGGATCAGATGGCTTCATGGATGAATTCTACCCATCATTCCAAGAAGAATTAACACCAATCCTGCTGAAATTCTTCCAAAAAATTGGAGAGAAAAGAACACTACTAAATCATTCTTTGAAACCAACATCACCCTAATACTAAAGCCTGGTAAATATACTGCAAGAAAAGAAAATTTCAGACCAATTGAATATAGATTCAAAAATCTTCAGCAAAATACTTGCAAATTGAATCCAACAGCACATTGAAAGAATTATACAACCTGATCAAGTGAATTTTGTACCAAGTATGCAAGAGTGGTTCAGCATAAGAAAATCAATGAATGCAAAGCGCTACATTAACCAAATGAAGGGGAAAATGACATGGTCATGTCCACTGCTTTAGAAAAGGCATTTCTATAGCATCTTTTCTTGATAAAATCACTTCAAAAAGTAGAAGTGATTCTCTCCATGTGAAAAAGGCTATATGAAAAACATGCAGATTATCTCATACCAAGTGGTGAAAGACTAAAAGCTTTCTCTCTAAGATGGGAAACAACAAAAGGATGCCCAGTGTCACTACTGTTATACAGCTTTTTGTGGAACCTAATTATCATGGCACCAAACAAAAGTATTGGGTGGCTTTGTGTATTGGCTACAACTGTGTCCATGGAAGAGTTTGCTTCTGGGTCCCTCAATCTGGAACTTACCTGGGGCAGTGAAGCAGGTTGAGCAGAGCCACAGCAAGACTTGCGGTAAAAATGAATGCACAATGGTGAAACCAGACCATGGAGGGGAGTTGAGCTGACCAGAGCTTTTGGGGCTGGATGCCTGGAATAAGACAAAGAAAACAGCCAATCGTCCTGGGAAGAAAAATTGAGAAAAAAAACCTCCTTTTCTCAAGGTGAAATAGTTGTGCATATTGGGTAATTCTTGAAAGCTGCTGTTTATCTCTAGTTAAAGATAAAAGATTCAGAAATAACCTGAGAAGAAGCTAACACTTTAGTGTCGGTTGTTTCATAAACTGGGCTGTGTTTTGAAGAAGAGATTCAACATACAGCAAACTTATACAAAATCCTTAGAATTGAGGGAGACTATGACGGCCAGAGTTATCCATCAAAATACTCAAATGCCCAATCTTCATTAGAAGATTTCAAGGCATACAAAGAAACAGGAGGACATGACCCATTGAAAGGAAAAGAAAAAACATGAAAGGCAGACTTTGGAACAAGTAATCTAAGACATTAAGTCAACTCTTCTAAATAAGTTCAATGAGTGAAGGGAAGATATGGACATAGGAAATCCAGAAGATGATGCATGAAGAAGAGGAAGAATTAGAAATTTTGAAAAGGAATCAAATAGAAATTTCAGAGATGATAAATGCAATATTGGAAATTACAAGAATAATATACTGAATATTATAGGGTAAAGGTTTTCAACAGCAGGTTAGAAGAGACAGAAGAAAAAAATTATCAAACTATAGACAGGACTTTGAAATAATACTTTCTGAGGAGCAGAGAGAACAAAGAATGAAAGAAAGGGAGGAATGTCTAAGGGATTTGTTTGGGCGATATGAGGAGTACCATCAGATGCATTATGGGAATCCCAGAGGCAAAAAGATAGATCAATAGCAGAAAGACTATTTGAAGAAACAGTGGTTGACAACTTTCTCAAATTGATAAAATACATGTATATACGAGTCAGACAAGGTCATGGAACTCTAAGCAGGGTAAACCCACTTAGAGGCATACCATAATCAAATGTTTAAGGGAGAAAGATAAGGAAACAGTTCTGAAAGCATTAAGGGAGATGTATCTTGACACATAAAAAGGAAACAGAAAAATTATCAGCCAAGAATTGTATGTCAGACAAAATTGTCATTCCAAAATATATCAGAATTTGATATTTTCTGAAAACCAAAGCTTAAGGAACTGTCAGATTTAGACCTGCCCTAAAGAAATGCTGTAAGGAGTTTTCCAGTTGGGGAGGAAAGGACACTAGTGACTACCTTGGAACCATCTGAAGAAAATGGACGTCTAAGTTAAAGTGAATACATGGGTTAATATGAACAACTATACTATTGTATTTTCAGAGTGTAACTCTACTTGTTATTTCTTACAACATGCAAAATACATGTATAAGAAATAATCATATTTCTATGTTATTAGATAAGGAATAAAGAGAGAGGAAAATTTGATGGGAAAAACTTTAAGGAAGGAGGCAAATGGGTTCAGGTGCATAGATTGTGTGTGCTAGTAAATTTAAATTAGTATCCTTTCAAACTATTGTGCTATTGCTTTAGGATGTGAAGTATAACCCCCATGATGACATCATAGAAAATTTCTAAGATATATTCATAATATAAAATGAGAAAGGGATAAATTTGTATCACTACCATCAATCAGCTACACATAAATGACAACAGTATTATAGGAAATGAGAGACAAATATGTGTAATATATACAAGACTCTAGTGACAAAATGACTAAAATATGTCTTTCTTTATCATCAACAGCTCTATTTGTAAATGACTTCAATTCTTCAGTCAAAAGATAATGATTAGCAGAATGGATGAAAAAGCATGACGCAATTATATGTTACTTATAAGAGGCAAAACCTAGACCCAAAGACACAAATAGATGGAAAGTAAGAGGTTGGAAAGATATTCCAATCAAACTGGAACCAAAAGAGAGTTGGGATGGCTATACTAATATCTGATAAAAGGGAATTCAAAGCAAAAGCAGGTACAAGAGACAAAGTGAAGGGTGATCTATCTTGATAAGTGGGTCAATACCCTAAAAAGAGTAAATCATTAAAAACATATATGAATCTTATGAGTGCATGTAAAAATATGTGAAGTAAACGTTGGTGAAACTGAAAGGAGAAATAAGTGGTTGATGATTTTATTACATTAATTCCATTATTGGATAGAATACCTAGACAGGACATCAATAAAGAAAGAGAAGACTTGGACAATATAAAACTGTTTGAAGAAAATGTAGGGAAATATCTTATAAATCTTATACTTGGAGGTGGTTTATAGACCTTACACACAAAGCAAGAGAACTGAAGAAAGAAAGAAAGAAAGAAAGAAAGAAAGAAAGAAAGAAAGAAAGAAAGAAAGAAAGAAAGAAAGAAAGAAAGAAAGAAAGAAAGAAAGAAAGAAAGAAAGAAAGAAAGAAAGAAAGGAAGGAAGAAAGGAAGGAAGGAAGGAAGGAAGGAAGGAAGGAAGGAAGGAAGGAAGGAAGGAAGGAAGAAAGAAAGAAAGAAATGGGAACTTCTCAAAATTAAACACTTTTGTACATCAAAGAACTTCATCAAAAAGTAAAAAAGACAGCCTACACAATGGGAGACAATATTTGGAAATGACATATCAGATAAAGGTCTAGTATCCAGAATTTATAAAGAGATTTTTCAACTCAATGACAAAAATAGAGACAACCCAGTTACAAAATGGGCAAAAGACATGAACAGACACTTCTCAGAAGAGGAAACGCAAATGGCCAAAAGACACATGAAGAGATGCTCAACTTCCCTGGTCATTAGAGAAATGTAAATCAAAACCACAATGAGATATCATCTCACACCCATCAGAATGGTCATTATCAATAAAACAGAAAATGACAAGTGCTGGAAAGGATGTGGAGAAAGAGGCACACTTATCCAATATTGGTGGGAATGCCAAATGATGCAACCACTCTGGAAGGCAGTTTGGCAATTCCTCAAAAAGCTGAATATAGATTTGTCATATGACCCAGCAATACCATTGCTAGGTATTTACTCAAAGGACATAAGGGTAAGGACACAAACAGACATTTGCACACCAAATGATTATAGTAGCATTATTTACAATTGCAAAGAGATGGAAACAGCCAAAATGTCCATCAACAGAAGAGTGCCTACACAAACTGTGGTATATACATATGATGGGATATTATGCAGCTGTAAGACAGAACAAAGTTATGAAGTATGTAACAACATGGATGGACCTTGAGGACATTATGCTGACTGAGATTAGACAAAAGCAAAAGACAAATACTATATGGTTTCATTTTTATGAACTGACATTAGTGAATAAACTTGGAATATTTCGCTGGTAACAGAGACCATCAGGAGATAGAAATAGGGTAAGATATTGGGTAATTGGAGCTGAAGGGATACAAATTATGCAACAGGTCTGAATATGAAAGCTCAGAAATGGACAGCACAATACTATCTAACTGTAATACAATTACATTAAAACACTGAATGAAGCTGAATGTGAGAATGATAGAGGGAGGAGGGCTCGAGACATGAATAAAATCAGAAAGAAAGATAGACGATAAAGATTGAGTAGGTGTAATCTAGGAATGCCCAGAATGTATAATGATAGTGACTAAATGCACAAATTTTGAAAATGTTGCTGCATGAGGAAGAACATAGAAATGTCATTACTGCAGGGTGCTGAAAATAGATCGTAAATAATATCTGAAAATTTCAACTTATGTGTGAGAGTAAAGCAAAAAATGTTTACTTTGTATAAAATTTATATTTTAACTAGTGCATTTCCTAATATAACTTATGTAGACAGCTTAACTGAACACCATAAATACATGGAACCTTGGGTAGGATATGAGGTTTTCTTGGTTTCTCCAGAGTGACGCCCTGATGAATCCCAGAGTGATTTGATCACTGAGTGGAAAAGTATTTGCAAAGCCCCCTTTCGGGAATGGTTCGAATGCGGGAAAATTCAACTTCCCCAAGTTGAATTCTTGATAGTCTCACAAGCAGTGTGGACAATCATAGCCATAACTGAGCCCCCTTTCTTGGGTTTGTTCATATGAAACTTAACCCCACAAAGGATAGGTCAAGCCTACTTAAAATTAGGCCTAAGAGTCACCTCCCAAGAGAGCCTCTTTTGTTGCTCAGATGTAGCCTCTCTCTCCAGCCAACATAACAAGCAAACTCATCACCCTCCCCCTGTCTACATGGGACATGACTCCCAGGGGTGTGGACCTTCCTGGTAACATAGGACAGAAATCCTAAAATGAGCTGGGACTCAGCATCGAGGGATTGAGAAAAACCCTAGAATGGGTTGAGACTCAGTATCAACGTATGGAGAAAACCCTCTCTATGAAAAAGGGGAAGAGTGAAATGAGACAAAGTGTCAATGGCTGAGAGCTTCCAAATAGGGCTGAGAAGTTATCCTGGAGGTTGTTCTTCCGCATTAAGTAGATATCACCTTGTTATTCAAGATGTAATAAAGAGGCTGGAGAGAACTGCCTGAAAATGTAGAACTATATTCTAGTAGCCATGTTTCTTGATGATGATTGAATAGTGATATAGCTTTCACAATGTGACTGTGTGTTTGTAAAAACCTTGTGTCTGATGCTCCTTTTATCTACCATGTCAACAGATGAGTAGAACATATGAAATGAAAATAAATAATAGGTGGAACAAATGTTAAAATAAATTTAGTTTGAACTGTTAGTGATCAATGAAAGGGAAGTGTAAGGGGTATGGTGTGTATAAAATTTTTTCTGTTTTCATTTTATTTCTCTTTCTGAATAGATGCAAATGTTCCAAGAAATGATCATGATGATGAATATGCAACTATGTGATGATATTGTGAGTTACTGATTATATAGGTAGAATGGAATGATCAAAAGAGGAGTGTTTGCATTTGTTACGGGTGTTTTTGGTATTTTAAAAAATAAATAAATAA
>PVIY010057237.1:0-12978 GCA_004026745.1 Myrmecophaga tridactyla
ACAGAAAGTAAAATTAGTGTTTGCCAGGGGCTGGGAGTGGGATTGGGGGTTACTGTAAATGGACATGAAAGATCTTGTTGGGGGGGATGAAAATGTTCTAAAAATGATTTAAGGTGATGATTGCACTACTCAGTAAAGTCACTAAAAATCACCCCTGAAATAGGTGGATTTTATGATGCATAAAATAAACCTCCATAAAGTTGTTTTTAAAAATTAAGGTGATATTTTTATTATGCAAAGGCCCTGTATACCTAGCTTATGTTAGTGCTCCTTCGGTGACAATAAAACACAATGAACTCTTGTTTTGAACTATCCTTTTTATTTGCCTGTATTTTAAATTAAACGTGTTTCTCAAAAACAAAACTGGACCTTTTTTTTTCAAATATTCCTTCTGAAAAATTAATTGTCTAAGGAAAACAAATGAGCTAAGAAACTTTTTCCAAGGAGATTTTATATAATAAAGTTTAGAGCTTTTTTCCTTCAAAATGAAATATTTTCTCCCTTCATTTGATTCATTTCACTTGATTTCAGAGATTCTAATTTCTTCTGGGCTAATGGGAGTGGTCTGGTTTTTGTACTTCTTCTCAAAGGGAATTAAATTTGCAATTATCCCTAGCATAACATAGACTCTTGCAAACCCGCGTTTCGTGCAATCTTCAGATCCCTGTTGCAATTAGCATATTTTCAAGGTGAAGTGCAGATGTCAAATTATTGTGGAAGGCACCAGGATTGCCAAAGGGCTGAGGTCAATTGGTATTGGTCTAATTGGAGGACATGAGCCTTTCCTGTGAAAGGGGTCCAGGGACTGAGCATCAGAAACAAGACAGATTCTTAATGTGTGAGCAGAGAAAGAAGGGAGTGAGACTAGGAAACTGGAAACACAAAAAGGACTGGCTTTTATAAAAAAAAAAAGTTAGGAATCACAGAAGAGAGTAAATTTGGAAGGAGAATTATCACTATCACTAACACTATTATTAGTAGTATTGTTATTATTTCTTCTATCTATTTAGTTATTGTTATGTGCCAGGCACTGTGCCAGGCATTTTGTATGGATTACCGCTTTTAAATGTGACAAAACCCTCTTCGGGAATTATTATTCTTATTCTGAAGAATAGAAAAGTGAGACACAGAAGTATGAAATTATTTGCAAGAAATGATTATTGAGCACTTACTATAGGCCGAGCATGTTTTGAGAAACATGCCCAGGGTCCACAGCCAGCCTCACCGACTCCATGTGACCCAGCATCTCTGCCTTCTGCAAGCTCGTCCAACTCAGCACAGAGCATCAGAATCTTCAAGAGTTTGTGAACAAGACCATGAACTCCCATGGCCAGGCCCTTCTGTCTGCCATTCTCTGTGACTCCAAATTCAGATCTTTCCTTTGGGTCAGTTCATTCTTTTCTCAAGCTGAGCTCCATGGAGCCAATAGGCAAAGAGGAAAGGAGAGAATCTTTGTCGTCCTGAGTGGTTAAACAGAGCAGCTCTATTTACTATTGTATACATTAGGAGTTCTTATGGGATTTCATTTGAATAAAAGAAGTTCTGAAGTTATTTTAAAAACCACAATTTTAAAGCCAATATAATAATTACTCCTTCTTGCAGGTGATTTTGTTACCTCCAGGCAGAAATGAGGGAAATGTACTCAGGGCATTAGAATTTTTCAGCTGGAGTCCTGACTTTAATCCATGCCAGTTGTTTGTGATTTAATAAATCCATCGCTTCAATCTTCAGTTTCCTCAATAAAGGGGGAATGAATAATAATTGTTTATCTTGCCAGTGTTATAAGGCTATGAGGTTATAAGGTTATGAGGATCAAATGAGATCATGTATAGCAGTGCTTTGTATTCTATAAAATATCCTTGAAATAAAAATTATAAATAGCAGTGGTTTATTGAATCAGTTCCCTGGTATTGTGCCAGGTAAGCCCTTTTACATGGATTATCTTCTGTAAACCTCATGATAGCTTTAAGCAATAGGTACCATATTATCCCTATTTAATAGATAAGAAAGCTAAAGCTTAGAGGGGCTAAGCAACTCACCCAGATGTCATAGCCAGTGGTGGTGTTTCTAGAATCAAAAACTGGTTTGATTCTTTTTTTAAAGATGCATTCTAATGTCACCTCTTTTTAGGGAAATTCATCATTCCTCCTTCTGCTCCCTCATAACATTTTTGCATCTCTTTTACAGAATATGCTCATAGTTTTTCTTGCCTTCAGAATGGCATGGGTTCTAAGCCTCAGTGCCTAGGAGGCAGTGCTGCAGCCAACTCAGCTCTGTGACCTGCAAAACTCCTGGCACTTAGCATGTGAGTGCTCAGCGAGAACACAGTCCTTTCTCCATTAACTTTCCTTCTGGGTGGAATTTAACCTCTCAACACTCAAATGCATTGTGGGCTCCTTCTCATTCCACAGCAAGTGCTTGCCTGGCTCCTCTGGACCTGTGCCATTGCACAAGATCTTACCTCCCGTTTAAGTAGCAAAATTAGTAACAATAGTGGCTGATATGTATTGAGCACTTACTAGGTCTGAAACCTGTGCTGTCTCTTCCACTTATCACCTCGTTCAATCTTTACAAGCCTACTTTCAGTTCCCACCCCTTCATCTCCATCGAACAGACAAGAAATCTGAGACTTAGGGGAGCTAAATTCCTTGCTAGATGTCAGACAGCTAAGAATGTGTTAGTCCAGAACCAAGGGTTGCTGACCGCACAGTCTCAACTCTCAACCTGTAGACTCCCCTCTACAATTTGCTGGAATGTCCTCTGCAAAATTCTCCTCCTTCCTCTAGACACACGTATGCCAGCACCTTGTGGAACCTCGCCCACTTGCTTTGGTCATACCAATGCAATCTTAACCTCCACATCATTCAGTACACACACAAACACACACACGCACACACACACACCCTTTGTCATTTTTAGTAATTGTTTCTTCCGCCCAGATTGTTACATCCTATTTCACTGCAGCATTTTTCAAAACATCTAGCAAAATGCTTAGTGTGGAGTCGGCACTTGGTGTTAAGTTCTGAACTCTCCCTTTGCCATTCATTCATTCATCTGCAATTCAAAAGATTTGCTATATAAGAGGACAGCTATGCTATCTCATCCCCAGGTCCCAGAGCAATGTTTCTTGGTAATGTCAAATAGAGCTGTCTTAATTATTTGGCTCGTCCTTTAACTGTCGATTATTGAAAAACCTGTGAAGGAGAGTCTCCACAGGATTTTGACATATAGCAACAGAGGGAGTGACAAGGCCAAAATCCATGCCAGGACCCTGGAATTAAGTTCACAATTTTGCCCAATTCTTTTTTCAGTAGATCACACAATTCTTTTGTAGATCACGGAAGTATTCGGGATTTTTAAAGGCCAAACAATTTCCCAAATTTATCTGCTCAACATTTACTTGCTCATCTCAGAAGTGCATGCCAAGAATAGACTCTTAAGGAGAAAGGGGTGGTAGACTAGACAAATGCAGCTTTGGGGGACCACCTAAGTACCTCCTATCTTCCAACCCTATCTTAGGTGTTTAACTTATATCATTGCACATCTGCATCTATTTTAAACTCTAAAAAATGCCTGGTACAATTTCCCTGGGTCATATGATTCCATAGACATCTTTTCCCATTAGAACAGAGCTTTTCAATAATTTACAGTGTATGGATACATTATTTGAAAAAAAAAAAGTATATTGCAATTTTATGCTACTCAGTCCTTTCATTGAATTTTTGAGATCTTATTAGGTCATGGACACTATTCTAGGCAGAGGGAATAAAGCAATGAACAAAATAGATAAGATTCCTGCTATTGTGAGTTCTAATAAAAAGCACCAAACAAGGGAACTAACTGCAGCGAGGAGTAGGAGGTGGGCTTTTTCTTTTTAAAAACAATAAAGCTTAGGACATTTGTTTTCAATCCAAGTGCTCGTTAGCACTGTCTGTCTCTCCCAATATAAAACTCACCTTCATATTTTTGTCATTTTCCTTCTCCCATCCTTCCTCATTTTTTTCAAGTGTTTCCTTCTCTGTGCCCCCATCCCCTACTGCTGACCCCCTGCTTTCCCTTCTCTCTTTTTCCTTTTGGCAGCTGCAATCACAGAATTATTTATGGAAATAAATCTAGCAAAACTTCACTGTATATGCCAAGCAACCTCCCGGTTTCAGGAGGAAAAAGGTCTATCCTTGGGAGGCTTTAAGGTTTTTTTTCCCTTTAGTCTTTTCCTTCCAACATAACCTTCCCTGACCACCTTGTTTTCCGTTCTCCTTTTATTAGGAATTCCCAGGTCAATTTTGTTAATGTGGGAGTGGAACAGATGGAACAGCTATCCAGGATTTGGTGGGGACGGTCCTTTCCTTTTCCTCTCCCCCACCCCCTGCCATGCATAAAATGTTCTGCATTATCTCCAGTAAATTTGGTACAAAAACACTTGCTGGAGCTGTGATGTCAGAAAAAAATACATATATTTCTTCTTAGGGAAAAGAAATGCTTACATCATGAAGCATTTGTCAAGGATATGCAGAATTAATTTTGTGAACTATGAGGCATCCGGTAATGCTTTCTGTGACATTTTATTTAAAAATAACTTCAAACATACAGAACAGACTATATTTTTCCCAAATATAGTGGGAAAAAAAGAGTTTTTATATAACTTTTGCTGATTTCCTAATGGTAAATGTATATTCCCCAACTGGAATTAAGGTTCTTATATTTTCTATAAAACTGTGTGTGTGTGTGTGTGTGTGTGTGTGTACTTACAATGCCTAATCCTGGACGTGTGCATACACATGCGTGTGCTAACATTCTATAAAGACATTATTAAGGGTGCAGGTAAAGTGTGAATAATCTTAATAGATTAGATAATGATATAGATAAGATAATAAAATTAATCATCGTACTGTGGTTATATAAGAAAATGTCCTTGCACTTACGGAAATACACACCAAAGAATGTAAGGTAATAGGGCATCATGTCTGCAACTTATTCACAACAAATTCAGTAAAACTGTTAACTGTTATCAATTTATGTATCTCCAGCCCAGATTGCCTCCCTGAGATCTAGATTCATATTTTCAAATGTCCATTCAACGTTCGATTTGATCATCTAATTGGAATTTCAAACCAAACGTGCTCGTACCAAGCTCCCCATTTTACTGACCTCCTCCCACCTCCGAACACTTTCCCACATTCTTCTTCTTAGTAAATGGCACCTCCATCCCCCAGTTGTTCAGTAATTGAAGTTATTCTCAGTTCTCCTTTATACCCACATTCTGCCTCTCTTCCTTCAAAACATAACCAGAAACTGACCACATCTCACCCCCTCCTCCACGACCACCTCCCTTTCTTCATGGATCACTGCAGAAACCCCCTAACTGTCCCTGCTTCCATCCTCCACCCAACCCTACCTCAACCCATGGTCTAGCCCCCAGCAGAGGCCAGAGTGATCCTGTTAGACTGTAGGGCAGTCAGCTCATGTTACTCACTGTTCAAATCCCTCCAAAGGTTTCCCACCCAACTCGCAGTAAAAGTCAAACATTAAAATGATCTGCCAGACCACATGATCTGGTTCCATTTTACTTTTTTGTTTGTTTGTTTTGGCATGAGCAGGCACTGGGAATCGAACCCAGGTCTCCAGCATGGCAGGAGAGAACTCTCCCTGCTAAGCCACCATGGCCTGCCTCCATTTTACCTTTTTGATGTCATCTTCTATCACTCTTCCCCCTCATTCACTCCATTTCACTCCAGGCACAGTGACATCCTTCAGAGGTCTTTCTTCTCCCTTTAATTCTCCTTCCCTGATAGCTCCTGGCTATCTCTCTTCCTGCAGGTCTCTGCTCACATGGTACCTTCTCAGATAAGTGAACCCTTCCCTAAACCCCTTAATATAAAAGAGCCAACCCCACTTTGCCAACACTTTCTATCCTCACCCTGTTTTATTTTTCTCCATAGCAGCTTTCACCATCTGTCGTATTATAGCTTTACTTGTTTAACCATTTATTGTCTCATTTTATTACCATATAAACTTCATGAGGATAGAGACTTTGTCATTAGGTTCCCCGCAGTATCCAGAGCAATTAGCACAGTCCTTTGCTCATATGAGAGCTCGGTATGTGGTTGACGTGTACCATTCAGTAACTTACTGAACACTGATATGAACAAGGGACATTTGGGAGGAAAGGAGCATAGTCATGTGTGATAGTCAGGTTCACATGTCAACTTGGCCAGGTGGTGGTGCCCAGTTGTTTATTTGGGCAAGTGCTGGCCTGTCTATTGCTGTGAGGACATTTCATGGATTTAAATCATGACCATGTTGCATTTGCAATCAGTTAAGGGGAACATCTTCTGCAATGAGTGACACTTAATATAATCACTGGAAGGCTTTTAAGGAAGTTTCAGAAGAGACCGTCAGTCAGTCTTCCTGCTTCAGCCAGCCAGCCTCTCCTGAGAGTTGAGGACCTTCATTGGAGCTGCCAGCTGGCAGCCTGCCCTATAGACCTTAGACTCTAAGTCTCCACAGTTACATGAGACACTCTTATAAATTTTATATTTACAGATATCTCCTGCTCATTCCGTTTCTCTAGAGAACCCTAACTAATACAACATGTAGAATATTTATTCATCCTTACAGGCAATATTCAGTGCCAACATGAATTTCGGGGCCTTTTGCATTAGCTCTAAAGAAATATGCACTGGAAAAGCCTTTGCACTAAGATTGAACGGGCTCATTTCTTGTCTTGGCGCTGGACTTAAGAACACATTTAACCCTCAAGGCACCCAGCTTCACTATAAGTAAAATCAAAGAATTCCGGCTCTAGAGCACTTTCCAGCTCGAGTTGTATGATTCCATGGGCTACTGCCTGCTTTTGGTATCCTCAAAGAAGCACATGTGGCTTGTGGACATAAGAAGGGATTTGCAAATTTAAAAACTTTATGTACAAGCATTCAGAAACTCACTTTGGATTCTCAAAAGGTGGCAGTTTAAAAACTGCTGCTTTCACTAATTATGATTATTCAGATTTCTCATTATTATTATGCAGAATAATAATTGTTACCACTTACTAAGTGCCCACATTTTAGGGACTTAGTTAAAAGAAAAAAAATTATAGGGTGCAGATATTTGCATAAATTGATGGATTCCAGGCATATGCTATCATGGCAATGCATTATAAAGGTGGCAAGCTTGGGTTCCTCTTGATATACACCTATTTTTTAATTTATTTTTACTCTGGTTAATTTTTAATGTGGAAATATTAAACTTCCCTACCTGGGGAAGAAGACCGTATAGTTTCACAAGCTTTGAGGACTGCCAATTTAATAGGCCAAGCCTTCAATCTTGGGACCTGCCCTTATAAAAGCTATTCCTGCAAAAGAGAAGTTGAGACTACTTATAATTTTTCCTAACGGCCATCCCCAAAGAGCCTCTTTTGTGGCTCAGATGTGGCCTCTCTCTCTAAGCCAATTCAGCAGGTGAACTCACTGCCCTCCCCTAGGTGGGACATGACTCCCAGGAGTGTAACTCTCCCTGGCAGTGTGGGACATGACTCCTGGGATAAGCCTGGCCCTGGCGTGGTGGGATTGAGAAAGACTTCTTGACCAAAAGGGGGAAGGAAAATGCAACAAAATAAAGTTTCGGTGGCTAAGATTTCAAATTTAGTTGAGAGGTCATTCTTTGGAGGCTATTCTTATGCATTCTATAGTCCCTTTTCAGTTTTTGATGTATTGGAGTGGCTTGAGGGAAATGTCCGGAACTGTTGAACTGTAATCCAGTAACCTTGATACTTGCAGATGACCGTATAATTATACAGCTTTTATGGTGTGACCATTTGATTGTGAAAACCTTGTGACTGATACTCCGTTTATCCAGTGTATAGAGAGATAAGTAAGAAAATAAAGACAAAAAATAAATAAATAATAGGGGTATAGGGGGTATAGAATGTTTGGGGTATTTTTTTTAACTTTTATTTTTTATTCTTATTTTTGTTGTTTTTAGAGTAATGGAAATGTTCAAAAAAGAATTGTGATTATGAATGTACTATGATAATACTGTGAACCACTGATTGTACACTTTAGAGGATTATATGATGTGTGAATATATCTCAATAAAATTGCATTTGAAAAAGGAATTCGTGGTTCAGTGGTGGAATGCTTGCTTTCCATGCAGGAGACCCGGGGTCGATTGCCAGATCATGCACCTGAAAAAAAAAAAAAAAACAAATTAATGAAGACGCATAATTCCTTCTCCTTTACTCAGTCAACTGGTTGCCCATTTCAGTCACTTGGGAACTTTTATTTAGAGATAACATGTATCCATGCATAAGCATGCATATTTTGGAGGATGACTGATCTGCTTCTCAATATTGGGTCTGTCATTCACTTGCTTTGTGCCCTAAAATAAGCTTCTCACATTCTCTTAAACTTAAGGATCATTTAATGGAAATAATAAAAGCCGATTTGCAGGGCCGTTTTTGTAAGATGATAAGCAAGAATTTATAAAGCACTGGCATCCATTTGTCACTGAGCAAATGCTGGCTTTCTTCTCCTCCTCCTCCTTTTCTCATCTTCACTGAGAAATGAATCTATGGAGAGATACATAGATAATACATGGACACATAGATAATGTTATGTGGACAAAGTTGCCCAACCTTGTGAAGGAAAAATTACTCAGAATCCCTCTTTCCCTGTGGAGCTGTGTTCCAATAGATACAGTTCGATTCTTGAAGACAACTGTATAACAATATAGCTTTTATAATTTGCATTAGCTCTAAAGAAATTAAAAGAAAAAGGAAAAAAATTCTGAAAAGTTTGTATGATTCTGAAAACCTTGTGTCTAATGCTCCTTTTATCCAGGGTATGGACAGATAAGTAAAAAAATATGTGGATAAAAAATAAATAAATAATAGGGGGGATATGGGGTAAAATAAATTGGGTAGATTGAAATACTAGTGGTCAATGAAAGGGAGGGTAAGGGGTATGGGGTGAATCAGTTTTTTCCTTTTTCTTTTTATTTCTTTTTCTGGAGTGATGCAAATGTTCTAAAAATTATCATGGTGATGAACACACAACTATGTGATGATATTATGAGCTACTGATTGTACACCATGTATGGACTGTATGCAAAGATTTGTCAGTAAAAATGTTTTTTAAAAAAAGAATCTCTTTTTCCTTCCTGTTTTGCCACTATAACAAAATCCAAAGTCTCTGTTATTCCAAGCTTCTATTCCACAGTGTTTTGCTATTTATAAACCTGGTACAGAAGAACGTTTTTCTAGAATATAGATTTACTGAAATGTTTGTGTGTAGCATACATGTGCATTCATTCACCTTTTTTCTTTTCAAAATAAATACACTCAATATCTCTAGCTATAAGGGAAATACAAATCAAAACTACAATGAGACACCACTTCACACCCATTAGTATGGCTATTTTTTTTTTTTACATGGTCAGGCTCCAGGAATCAAACCCAGGTCTCTGGCATGGTGGGCGAGAATTCTGTCACTGAGCCACCGTTGAACTGCCCATGGCTGTTATTTTAAAAAGAAGAAAAAAAAAAAGAAAACAACAACAGAAGAAAAAAGAAAAACTGGAACCCTCGTACATTTTTGGTAGGAATGTAAAATGGTACAGCCGCTCTAGAAAACAATTTGGAATTGCACAAAAAGTTAACATACCATTACCATATGACCTGGAAATCCCTCTCCTAAGTATATACCCCAAAGAATTGAAAACAGGGACTCAAAACAGACCCTAATACGCCAATGTTCATAGCAGCATTAGTCACAAAAGTCATAAGTGAGAAGCAATCCAAGTGTCCATCAACAAATGAATGGATAAAACAATGTGGTATATTCATATAATGAAATATTATTCCATCATAGACAAGAATGAAGCTCTGATACATACTACAACACGGATAAACCTTGAAATTATTATGCCAAGTAAAATAAGCAAGACACAATAGGACAACTGTTGCATGGATCCACTTATATGAAACATTTATAATTAGAAAATTCATAGACACAGAAAGTAGATTAGAGGTTACCAGAGGATGGGGGAAGAAGGAATGAGAAGTTATTGCTTAAAGAGTACAGCATTTCAGTTTGGGATGGATGAAAAAGTTTTGGCAATGGATGGTATCTACGGTAGCACAACAATTTAAATGTAATTGCCCACTGAATTGTATACTCAAAAATGGTTAAAATGGCAAATTTTATGTTTTATATATATATATATTTATTATCACTATAAAAATTTTTTGAAAACCAACAACTTGCTGAGAGTAGAGTCAGCCGAACTCCGTTCCAGGTTCAGGGTTCTCACTGCGGCAAGAATTCAGAGATGAGAGAAGGGCAGTAAGAGTGAGTAGTAAAGTTTATTAAAGAGAGAGAGCGAACACATTAAAGAAAGTAACACAGACGTGCTCAAGATAGAGACACACACTGAGTGCAGTAAGTTAGCTTGTTTTATAGCTGGTGACAGGTTTCAGCAGTGACCTTTGAACTCATGGTTTGTATTAACCAGGTGCTTATCTGGTGTTCTAGTTTGCCAGCTGCTGGAATGCGATATACCAAAAATGGAGCAGCTTTCCAGAAGGGAAATTTAATAAGTTGCTAGTTTACATTTCTAAGGTCATGAAAATGTCCCAGTTAAAGAAAGCCTATAAAAATATCCAAATTAAGGCACCAACAAGAGTTACCTTATACTCAGGAAAGGCCAGTGAAGTTCAGGGTTTCTCTCTCAACTGGAAAAGCACATGGCAAACATGGTGACGTCTGCTAGCTTTCTCTCCAGGCTTCTTGTTTCATGAAGCTCTACCAGGGGCATATTCCTTTTTCATCTCCAAAGGTCTCTGGTGGCATGGGCTCTCTGCTTTGTGGCTCTTTCCAAAATGCTTGCTGCTTTTTTTAAGGATTTCAGCAAACTAATCAAGACCGACCTGGAAGGGGTGGATTCACATTTCCCTCTAATCCAAGATTAATACCAAAAATTGGGCAAGTCACATCTCCATGGAGATAATCTAATAAAAAGATTCCAACCTACATTATTGAATAGGGATTAAAGAAACGTTGCTCCCATAAGATTGGGTCAGGATTAAAACACGGCTTTTCTAGAGAACATAAATCCTTTCAAACCAGCACCCTGGTTTGCATTGTTTCAGGAGGAAATAGCTATAATGCTAGTGGAACTGTGTCACGTATTCAAAATTTGTTTTGGGGCAGATATTTAACAATTTTTACTTTTTTTTACCCAGCATTTCTGTTATTAACTAAGAATCCATTTGGGGCCCATGATTTTACAAGCTTTAAGGTTTAGGGAATTTGGGGGCTTTAAGGGAAATTTTTGTTTTAGGAAGTTTGCAGTTTGCATTAATTCCTTTGGAGCTAGACAGTAAACTAGGAACTTGCAGTTGTCTTATTTTACTATAACTCACTAGTACTTAATGGGTTAAAGAAAATGGCCCACACATATATTTTCCATACTTTGCAGTGCTTTGATTTTAATTTCTTTCCATTCACCTTCTTATACATAACAGTATTATGAAAATTGAATTTCTGGTTTATTTTGAAACATCAAAAGATCTGCCAATAGTGAACCAAGGGATCAACAATGCCACCCTGATCAAAAGGGGGGAAAAGAAGTGTAACAAATAAGGTAACAGTGGCTGAGAGAGTTCAAATAGAGTCTAGAAGCTACTCTGGGAGTCACTCTTACGCAAGCTTCAGTTAAATATTGCTACCTATCATAACTTGCCAAACCTCAACCAAAACCTTTCCAACCAATCATAAAGAATATCTAAAGTATTACATAAGATTCTACAAAGTTTCCATGATTAGGATAACGTTCCAGAAATCTACAACCTCCGGATGGGTCCCTGGACAAGGTAAGTCCTGAAATGCAGAGGGGCCAGCCTCTCTGGAACATCAACTAGTTCCATCCCCCTATCCCACATTATAGACAGCCCCTTCCAACATGAAAAAGTTAGAATGGGCATAGTTCAAGTACCCCTAAAGGGTGGGAGAAATTTTCAAAGGCATTGGTGGAATTATACAGAGAAAGTAGGTCTCAACAAACGAGTGTACGAGTATGAATGCTGATTCGTTATATTGATATTTCTTTTCATTTACAGTATCTTAGAGCAGCTAGAAGGAAAAGTCTGAAATAGTGGAATGGTAACCCATAACAAACTCTGAAATCTGTTCTGTATCTATTATTGAAGTGTACTTTAAGAATAAAAAAATAAAAAAGATCTTCCAATAGTCAATTCCCAGCGACATTTTTTCCATGGTTCAGCAAACTCACGTCCGCTGTTTCTTACGCTAGGGTACTTCACTATTTTTCCTTACCTGCCTGACTGTTATTAGCATTTATTTTGTGCCCAGACATCAGGACAAGATCCTCACATTAAAAGTGGGGGCTGACCATTCTGCCTTTCTAGATCCTCATTGAAACACTCTTCCCCAGATAACAAGGGCTGCTCAGTACATTCTTCCAATCTTGGTTCAAATGTCACCATCTCAGAAACCTTCCCTGACCACTCTGTTTAAAATTGCAAACTCCCCCTCCTGCCCTCCACTGCTCCTTTTCCTACTCTCCTATTTCATTTTATTTCTTAGCAGGTATCAAACTATGACTTATTATCTTAGTTATTTCATTATTTTTTTTCTTTCTTTCCCTCATTACAATGCAAAATCCATGAGGGGAAATAGTGATGTCTCTTTTGCTCACTGCTGTATTCCCAGCAGCTGGAATAGTGCCTGAAACATGGTAGGTGCTCAATAAATTTTTGTTGTTCAAGTGAATGCATCAATTAATCAATCTTTGATAGGCAGCAGTATTCTATATGACATATATAGAAACATATTATGTGGATAGATAGATAGATAGATAGATGGATGGATGGATGGATGGATGGATGGATGGATGGATGGATAGATAGATAGATAGATAGATAGATAGATAGATAGATAGACAGATAGATAGATAGACAGA
>PVIY010057238.1:0-12968 GCA_004026745.1 Myrmecophaga tridactyla
CAAAATGTCCATCAACAGACAAGTGGCTAAGCAAGCTGTAGTATATACATACAATGGAATATTATGCAGCTGTAAGACAGAATAAAGTCATAAAGAATGTAACAACATGGATGGATCTTAAGGACATTATGCTGAGTGAGATTAGCCAAAATAAAAGGACAAATACTGTATGGTCTCACTGATATGAACTGACATTAGTGAATGAATGTGGAGAATTTCAGTTGGTAACAGAGACCATCAGGAGATAGAAATAGGATAGATATTGGGTAATAGGAGCTGAAGGGATACAGATTGTGCAACAGGACTGATTGTAAAAATTCAGAAATGGATAGCACAATACTACCTAACTGTAATACAATAAATGTTAGAACACTGAATGAAGCTGAATGTGAGAATGATAGAGGGAGGAGGGCTGGGGGCACAAATGAAATCAGAAGGAAAAATAGACGATAAAGACTGAGATGGTATAATCTAGGAATGCCTAGAGTATATAATGATAGTTACTAAATGTACAAATTTAAAAATATTTCTCCATGAGGAAGAACAAAGAAATGTCAATACTGCAGGGTGTTGAAAATAAATGGTAATTAATATTTTAAAACTTTTAACATATGTGTGAGACAAGCAAAAAATGTTTATTTGGTACAAAATCTATATTTTGACTAATGCATTTCTTAATATAACTTATGTGGACAGCTTAATCAAACACCACAGTTCTTGGAATCTTGAATAGGGCATGAGATTTTGTTGGTTTGTCCAAGAGTGATGCCCAGATAAATCCCAGAGCAATTTGAACGGTGAATAGGGAAGTATTTGCACAGTTCCCTAGAAGGAATGGTGAGAAAGGGGAAAATTCAATTTCCCCAAGCAGAGAATTCTTGATAATCTATTGCCAAAGCAATAGGCCAAGCCGCCAATCTTGGGGTTCGTTCATATGAAACTTAATCCTGCAAAGAATAGGCTAAGCCTACTTAAAATTAGGCCTAAGAGCCTGTCCTCACTTCAGGTAGAGTCAGAATTGCATTACAGTTGGTGTCATAAGTTAACGTGTAAATTTCAGAGTATAAAATGACCAAGAGTTTAGGATGATCTGCAGCTGATTACAGAAAGGAAGGAGTCAGCCATTTTGGTGCTGCCAGAAAATTCAATGTGATCTGCTGTGGATTGAAAATTGAAATTTATGCTCTCTTCATCTATAAAATGGAGGTAATATTAGTACCCTTCTCATAGGGGTGTTGTAGGTTTATATATGGAAACTGCTGGAGATGAGTTTATACATGGAAAGTGCTTAGAACAGTGCCTGGCACATAGGGTACTTTCAATAAATGCTATTATAATTAAAGAAAAAATTAGGCCTAAGAGTCACCCCCAAGAGAACCTCTTCTGTTGCTCAGATGTGGCCTCTCTCTCTCTTGGCTGAGAGCAAGCAAACTCACTGCCCTTCCCCCTCTCTACGTGGGACATGACTCCCAGGAGTGTTGGACCTTCCTGGCAATGTGGGACAGAAATCCTAGAATGAGCTGGAACTCAGCATCAAGGGATTGAGGAAACCTTCTCGACCAAAAGGGGGAAGAGCAAAATGAGACAAAATAAAGTGTCAACGGCTGAGAGATTCCAAACAGAGTCGAGAGGTTATCCTGGAGGTTATTCTTACACATTAAATAGACATCACCTGTTTAGCTAAGGTGTAATGGAGAGGTTGAAAGGAACTGCCTGAAAATGTGGAGCTGTGCTCTGGTGGCCATGTTTCTTGAAGATAATTGTATGATGATATGGCTGTCGCAGTGTGACTGTGTGGTTGTGAAAGCCTTGTGCTGATACTTCTTTTGTCTACCTTATTGATGGACAAGTAAAACATATGGATTAAAAATAAATAATAAGGGGAACAAATGTTAAAATAAATTTAGTAGATTGAAATGCTGGTGATCGGTGAAGGAGAGGGGCAAGGGGTATGATATGTATGAATTTTTTTCTGTTTTCTTTTTCTTGCTTTTTCTGAATTGATGCAGATTTTCTAAGAAATGATCATGATGATGAATATACAACTACATGATTATAGTGTGAGTTATTGATTATATAACAAGAATGGAAAGATCATATGATAAGAATGTTTGTGTTTGTATGTGGTTATGTATCATAAATAAAAAATAAATAAATTTAAAAGAAAGACTACAATGAGATGCCACCTCACACCTATAAGAATGGCTGCTATTAAACAAACAGGAAACTACAAATGCTGGAGAGGATGTGGAGAAACTGGGATACTTATGCACTGCTGGTGGGAATGTATAATGGCGCAGCCCCCATGGAAGACTGTTTGACGGTTCCTTAGGAAACTAAATATTGAGTTGCCCTATGACCCAGCAACAGCACTACTTGGTATATACCCAGAAGAGCTGAAAGCAACGACACAAACAGACATTTGCACACCGATGTTCACAATCGCCAAAAGATGGAAACAAACCAAATGCCCATCAACAGACGAGTGGATCAACAAAATGTGGTACATACATATAATGGAATATTATGCAGCAACAAGACAAAATGACATTCCAAAGCACATGACAAGATGGATGAGCCTTGAGGACATAATGCTGAGCGAAATTAGCCAGACACAAAAGGATAGACATTGTATGATTCCACTTTTTATGACCTGCATAGAGGCATAATCAGAGGCTTATAATACAGAATATAGAGGACTTAGAAATACAGAGAAGCTAGAGATAGGTGAACCATTAGCTAATGAGGTTGAACTCCCATGTAAGGAATAGATAGGAGAAAAAGGTGATTATCTAGTGGGTCTAGAAGTAATAATACCATATTGAGGATGAACAAGATTGAAAGGGGTTGTATAAACCTACACGTCTCACTGATTCACACTAGAAATACGAATGAGTTCTCGTAAGAATTACTTCAAAGATATGATTCTTGTATAAAGAGTGTCTAAGTCCAGGGTACGGGGGGAAACTGCTATTGCATGCTGTGAGTTATGTGCAAAAGGAAACCATCAGCACTACCACAGCAACAGCAGAGGTAAATAATGGGGGGAGGGACAAGAGTTAAGAGGAGGTTTAGATTTCCTATTTGGCGAGGGTGTGTTTATTGGTTTTCTGTCTCTTGGGAACAATGAAGTTATCTAAAATTGAGAATATTGATGGATTGTGGACTTTGGGCCCTCTACATGATGCCCAATGAATGCAGGTGGCTGAAGGATGCACTGATGGAGAAGTAGATTGGGGAACAATGGTGTATACTTATGAATGAAGGTGGTGCTGCTACAAAAAGGAACAATGCCGTGAGGCATGCAACAATGTGCATGAACATGTGGGACATTTGGTGAGACAAAATAAGCCAGAAATAAAAACTATAATGGTATGGTCACCTTTAGAAAATGCTTATAAGAAAACAGGGGCCTAGATCGTAAGCTTTTAGAGCAGACACATTAAGTCCAGAGTGGTGATTATTAGTTCCGGATTTTGAAAGGCTGTTTTCTATATATAACCTGATATTTAGAGATAAGAACGAAGCCGAACAGGTTGGGGTTAAAGTAATTCAGAACATAGGGGTAAGGAAGACAGTGTCTTATTTCAGAACCACACATACTCTTTGAGACCAATGAAAGAAAGGTTTATTTGGTCTGGAACTAAAATTTTCTGTAGTGCATAATCTAATCCAATCTATCTGTATAGCTTATTTGAACAATTGAAACACAGGAAGCACAGAATAAGAAAGAGGTCCTTTAATCCTATATAGATTATTGTAATGCCTGGAAACATCCTAGAGAATATTAAGCATTTAATCAAAAAGTATTGGCAAAGTCCCCTGAGGGAGGGGAGAAAGAATATGGAACTATTAAACCTTACCATCAGGGAATCCCCTGATACTGTGTCAAACTTTAGGGACACCCAAATCAATAGTCCATGCCCTCGATCATGAGGCTTACACTTGTGACACTTATGTAGGTAGCGGAGAAGCTTAGATTACCTATAAGTATGCCTAAGAGTTAACTTCTGCAGGACCTCTGTGTTCCTCAGATGTGGCCTCAGTCTCTCTAAGACCAACTCTGCAAGTGAAATCATTGCCTTCCCCGCTACGTGGGACATGACCTCCAGGGGTGAAAGTCTCCCTGGTGACATAGGAGATGAGTCCCAGGGATGAATCCAGACCTGGCTCCGTGGGAGCAACAATTACATCCTGACCAAAAGGGGGAAAAGAAGTGTAATTAATAAAGTATCAGTGACAGAGAGAGTTCAAATAGAGTCAAGAGTCTACTCTGGAGGTTGCTCTTACGCAAGCTTCAGGTAGACGTTGCTACCTATCATAACCTGCCAACCCCCAACCAGGACCATTCCAGTCAATCCTAAACAACACTTAGGGCAATATATAAGATTCCACAAGGGTTCCAGGCACTAGAGTAACTTTCCAGAAACCTACAACCTCCAGATGGGTCCCTGGTCCAGAAAGTCCTGAAACCTAGCCCAGTCTCTCCAGAACACCAGATAGTTCCATCTCCCTACCCCACATTAGGGACAGACTCTTCCAATATAAAAAATTTAGAATTGCCATAGCCCAAACAACCCCAATGAGAAGTATGAAAAGATCAAAGGTGATGGTGGAATTATGCATAGAAGATAGGACCTAACAAATGAACATGAATGTTGAATCATTAAACTGGTATCTCTTTTAGTCTCCAGTATTCAAGAACAGCTAGAAGTAAAAATCTAAAATTGTGCAATTGTAATCCATTCAAAGTCTGAAATATGTTCTACAACTAATTGTAGTGGTGTGCTTCGAAATTTATAGCTTTTCTGTATATATGTTATTTTTCACAGAAAAAGAAGTAAAAAAATTGATTATGATGATAAAAATGTATTTAAACACTCTAGGCTCCTATATTCTGGAGCAACTAGAAGGAAAAATATGAGAGGATTGTATAGTAGCCCATGACAAAGTCTGGGATCTGTCCTGTAATGACCTGTTGTAGAGTGCTTTGAAAACTATTGCTTTTTTATTTCTTTGCTTTGTATATATGTTATAATACACAATAAAAAAGTAAAAAAAAAAAACATGCACAAGAATGTAGATAGCAGTTTTCTTCAGAGTAGACAAACTCTAGAAACAGGGTAGCGCAATGGTGGCTCAGTGGCAGAATTCTTGCTTGCCAAGCCAGAGACTTGGGTTCGATTCCCAGAGCCTGCCCATGTCAAAAAACAAACCAAATCAAACCAAACACTCTTGAAACAGTCCAGGGACGCATCAATAAACGAACAGCTAAATTATGGTATACTTGTGCAAGGGAAAACTGCTCAGCAATAAAAAAGGAATGAACACATGTAACAAGATGGCTGAATTTAAAAATATTATGCCAAGTGAGAGGAGATGTACACAAAATAATACTATTGAAATTAATTTATATGTTATTCAAGAACAGGCAAAACTATGTGGGAAAGTATTAGAATAGTAGCTATCTCTGGGTGTTTGGGGTGGGGATTGACAGAAGGGGCTTGAGGGAACTTTCTAAAGTGATGGTGATGCTCTATATTTTGCCAAGGATTTGGTTTACACTGATGTATTTAATTGTCAAAATTCAGCAAATGTGTGATTCATTTGTGCATTTTGTGGTATGTAAATTTTACTTCAAAAGTAAAAAGTATAAGCAGATAATCAATCTGTAGTTAATGATAAGCATGCCAGAATATTTAGGGGTAAACTGTACAGACCTCTGCAACTTACTTTAAAATCCATCAAAAAATAAGATTGATGGATGAATGGACAGACAGATGTATGATAAAGCAAATATAGCAAAATATTAAGGATAAAACCTAGGTGGTTGGTATATGGGCATTTGCCATAAAAATCAAATTTGCTATATGTTGAAAAAAAATCATAATGTAGATATTAGAAAAAGGAGAAAGATAAATCACTGGCTTATGTAAATGGGGATTCCAGAGATGGAACAGACTTCATTCTGCCACCAACAGCTGTGAAGGTGGGACCCCAGGTCTACATGTGTCCCTGGCAAATCCCTACACTAACAGCTTCACCAACACAACTGACCTGGAGAGCCATCAGAACTAATACCATTCTATCTTTTATCTTAATTTTCAACAGACACCATAAAGAGTCCATTGCCCTGAAATATCCCTCTTCACCAGGACCCTCCTCTAGCCCTATTCATTGCTCACCCCTCCCCAATGTGCAAACTCTTCTGCTGTGCCCCCTAGAACTCACAGTCTAACATCAACAAAATCTCTCACATCTTTAACCTTTTCTCTGAGTTTCCTTCATCTTCTTGCTCTGAAACCTGGTTCTCCCCTGAGGATGTTGCTTCCCCTGTCGTCCTCTCAAATGGTGGCTGCTTTTTCACAGTGGCTGTGTCTGGAGGGGTAGATGTCCTCCTAGCTCCCATTGCCTGTTCCTCACCATTCCTTGCTCCCTAAGCTTTGCAGCTCATGCCTTTGGACCAAGACCACCACTTCTTCTCCAAGAAGAGTCACCCAGATATCTAGTTCATATTACCTTTTGTTAACACCGTCTCCATACTGGCCACCACTGCTAGTCAAAGACCTTACTTTCAGTTTGACTGAGAAAAAAATCTACTCGCCTGTCTTGCTTTTCCTTCTGTCTTTTAATTATCGATGAACCATCTATGCTCCTTTCTAAGATCAATTATTTCACTTGTACTGGGTCTCTCCCACTCTCATTATTCAAGAGCATTGCTCAAGAAATCATCCCCTCTCTCTCTCTTGCAGCATCAGTTTTTTCCCTTCTCTTCTACATCATTCCTATCAGCATATAAACATGTAGCAAAGATATGTGATGGCTCTTATTTCCAAAAACCCAACTCTTCCCTTGATACCACATGCCTTTTCAGATACTGACTCATTTTTCTGCTCTCTTCTGTATCCAAACTACTTGATAAATCATATTGCCTACTGTCTCTATTTCCTCTCCTTCCATTCTCTCCCACTCCAGTCAGATTTCCCTAAGTACTGTCCCACCAAAATAACTTTTGTTATGATCATCAATGACCTTCTTCTTGCCTAATTGTCCAATTCAGATTTCATTATACTGACTTACTAGCTGGTTTCTCTCCTTGACACACTTTCCTCCATTGGTTTTCTTCCTACCTCATGGGCTGCTCTTTTTCAATTTTTCTTTAGTGATGCCACTCATCTCCATTACATCTTAGAACACCTCAGGCCTCAGTTCCCTTCTTTAACTACATTCAGTTCCTAGATTATGCCACCCATTCATCAAGAACTTCCAGCCATCAAGAGCAGTCCTGAACTCTAGATTCATGTATCCAATTGCCTACTATGTCATCTTGAATGTCTAACAGGCATTTCAAACTTAATATGTCCAACTTCTGATTCATAGTACACCCTCTGCCAATTTTTTTTTCCCTGCAGTCTTTCTTGTCTTGATGAATGGAAAATGCCAGTCCTTTAGTGGTTTTAGGCATAAAATCTTGGAGTCATCCTTGACTTCTCTCTCTCTCTCATTGCAGCAAATTTTGTTGGTGCTACATTCAGAATATATCTAGAATTTGAGCATTTCTCACCACCTTAGTCACTGCAGCTCTGGTCTAAATTAGTATCCTTTCTCATCTGAATTATGGTAATAACCTCCTAATTGGTTATCCTGTTTCCACCCTTGTTCTACAGACTGTGCCAAATATTGGAGCTAGAGAGAGTCTCATAACTCACATTGTGCACTTCTTTGCTCAAAATCATACAGTGGCTTGTCATTTCACTATTAAAAGCTAAAGTCCTTACACTGACATATGTGGTGACTTGTACTCTGTCAACTTGATTAACTGATAGGACTTTGTCCAGAATTGTCTTCCCTAAATAGTTTTGGTTTAAAGTTGGCCAAAGAGGATTTGTACAAGATCTGGAAGGTAGTAGTGTGGTAATAGCCATTACTTTCTGAAGGTCTTTGGAGATCCAGAGGTGTCCAGCAAGTTACAGCTAGTCCTCCTGACTTGTCTTCCCAAATGCTGTTTCTGCTGATTAATAGTTGTCCTAAACCTGTTACCAGATGCTTGTCTGTGGACCACAAAGGGGGCTGCAAGGTCAGCTTTCCACAGACTCCTCTTTCAGTTCCCATTCTCATAGCTGGATGTGCCTGGTTCCTGGATTCTCTTGCAAGCTCTGATTCATTCACTGCATCAGGGTTGGTTAGTGACTCTTCTCTGACTCCCAAACCCCTCACCAAGACTGTTACCTTCCCATCTCCTCTCACAATTGTACAAGGTCTAGTTCCTACACTAAAGCCCTTATGCTAGAATGCTCATAGTGTTTGCTTCCTTGATTGAACTAATACAATCTATAAGGCCTTAGCTTCTTCTCTGAAATCATCTCCTGTCACATTTCCATTGGCTCACCTGTTTCCAGTCACTGGCTTTCTTGCTAGTCCTTACATATGTCAAGTGTGCTCCCACCCAACGATGTGCTTCCTCTGCCTAGAATGGTCTTTTTTGCACATTAGTCATACGATTTTACTTCCTTCAGATAACTGTTCAAATGTCACTTTACAGTAGCATTCCTGGTACAAAAAAGCAACTCTGCCACAAAATAGCCCATGACAAACTCTACCGTCAGTCCTATAACTACTTTTTGAAGAGTGCTCTAAAAATTATTGTTTTCTTTCTTTGCTTTGTACACGTTTTATTATACAATAAAAAAGTTAAAAACAAACAAACAAGCAAACAAAATAGCAGATCTTCTCTTTTACCCTCCAACTCTCCGTATTATTCTTATCTTGTGTTATTTTCCTCTACAACACTTATCAGTAATTGATATGTTATTTATTTATTTTACTGCCTGCCTTCCTCCCAAGGGGAACCTGGAATTTCAGGAAATCCTTCAATGGGAAAGTAATCACATCTTTATTTTTCACTAACTTCTAACTGAAATTTAGCATTTCTTTTAATTTGAGTGTAGACAGAAAAAAAAACCAAACATGATTTGGTGGTGCCTGTGACTTATCAACAGAAAGCACAGATATACTTCCTATCATATTATAGTTGTTGCCAATACCTTGAAATATCAATTATACTCATCACTGTGAAATTTTGGTAGTGGTTAAGCGTGCAGCTAAATGACATGTGACAGAAGGCTTACTGTCTAGAAACTCTCATGAGATGTAGTTGGCTAACTCCTGAGAAGTTTGATGCCTGGTTGTCATTCAACCACCAAAAGGTGAAGCCGTGGTTTCTCATATTGTGGTGCAGACATCTCACTGTGTCTAGCATTTCTTGATTACAACTTTAATCCATGGGAGCAGTGAGTTGTTTCTGACATTTGTTAAAATTTTGCAAGACTGGACAGTTCAAATTCCTATTCCTAATTCTCTATACTAAGGCTGTGTGGCCTTCTGTAACAAGGGCAGGCATGCAGACTACAAATGCAGACCACATGAGTTCAAATACATCTGATGGTGGAGACAACTACCGATGTGATTTATTTAAAGTAACATTGCTAACAAACTGTGCCATGATACGGACCACACACGGTGCTGCACATCACTGAATTTGGACGTAACTGGCTTCCTTTGACTTCTATGTGTTTTGCTTTATATATTTGAATACATTATTTTGAGAAAGTATCCATAGTCTTTACAAAACTGCCCTGGGGTCCATGGCACAAGAAAAGATTTCAACCTCTCTATCAGAATATAAACTCTGTGAGGGTACAGACTTCTCTTTTGTTCACTTGTATGTTTGGAGCTCTTGTTACAGAGCCTGGCAAATAGTAGACATAAATAAGGATTCGCTTCATGAAAGAATAAAGATGTGACTCAAACAGGGACTGGTTTTTGCATGTGATTGTCTTAGGTTTGTCTTCCTCCATGTGTTGGCTTCATCCTCCAACTTGCTTCTCTCATCCAAGTAAAATGGTAGGTCTAGTTCCCACATCCACCTGTCATGTAACAGGAAATGAGAGGGAACATCTGAATCCCATGATTCTCAGGTGAAGACCTGGGGTTCACTGATTGGACCAGAAGAAGATGCATGCTCAATCCTGAACTCTATAGCCTGGAGGTGGAATGTGATTGGCTCGGCCTGATATCACATCTTCAGCCTCCCTGGAGCTATAGGGAGCCAACCAATAAGTACTGATTACAGGAAAAAGTTCCCTTTTTAGTTTGATGCATGATTCCAGATTGTTTGAGGCAGTCATGTGGTAATAGATCCCAATTCTTTCAGTTGTTATTTTGTGGTTGTGAGAAAGTGATTTAGGATTTCAGTTACTTCTCTGGTAAAATGAAAATCAATTTCATAGGACTGGGATAAGGATTAAATGGGAGTAAGTGGGATAAGTGTTACATTGTGTGATGGAAGGAGTCCCTTCAATGCGTTTGGAAGAAGAGGGGGGCAGGTGGGTGAAATCAAGAGAAATTAATATAAAAGGAAGAAATAATAGAGCCTAACAAGAAGAGAATAAAATGAAGGAAAAACTATTTAGGCTTCAGGCTCTGAAGTATTAAATAAATGGGTCAAGGATGAGGAGAAACAGCCCTAGAGCAACAGTAGAGATGTTATTCCACAACCTCAGCTTCATTGTTCTGAGAGGTCAGGACCTTGCATCAGGGCACATGAGCAGATAGGCAAAAATCAGCACTCAGAGACACCAAAGTGGAAGAAATTCAAAATGGAAAAACAAACAAATAAACCCAGAAACATGTAATGTTAAAGAGTTTAAACTTTGTCCAGAGAATAATGGGAACCAAATAAGGATTTCAATTTAGGGTGAGGATACGATCAAATTTATCTCGATATATAGCATTCTTGCTACAATGGCAGAGTTAAGTAGGTGGAACAGAGACGCACTGTGTCCCTTTACAGAAATAGTTTGTCCCTCCCTGATTTAGACCAAGCTGACTGATCACTTGAAATAACTAATTAATTACCTTAAACAATTCAGTTTTATCACCACCAGTGTAACTTTTTAGGTCTACTTGGTTTGATTGATTACAGTCTGGTGGCCAAACAGAAGGCTCAGATTAGACCTAACAGACCCATTCTGTATTAGCAGCACCTTTTCTGCCCACGAACACACTACTTAACAGGTATTTGAGTAATTTCCAAAATAACCTAAAGCCAGGTAGGACTCTTTTATTTATATTCTTGCCTCAGCCTGGCATCTGCCCCTTCCCCAGAGTGTCCTTTCCCTTTATTTGCCATAGGTGGCACATTCATTAGAGGAATTGGCATCCCTTGGAAGTGACTGGAGACAGCATTCCTGAAAATCCCCCCAATAGGTAAAGGCTCTTCTAGACACAATGCCAAACCCTCAATACAGCCCCAAGAAAACCTTAGCAAAATATCCTAACAGCAAGAAAGAAACCCAGCAATAATTCATAGTTTGGGGATTTCCATGTGCTTTTCCCTTCAGAAAAGAAACATGGCATTGTATCCAGAAGAGGTATTTTCACTGTTTTAAAAACACCATATCAATGCACCTTCTCTCATACAGGTCTCATGAATTCTGAGGTGAAGTAAATCAATTATTGCCGATTTTTCTCTATCAAAAATCTCTGGGACCAGAGGAAGGCCCTCAGGGCTTCCATTGCTCTGCATTTGGAGGAGAAACTTGTGAACACTTCACACAATGAGAGAGCAAACACAGATAAAAACGTTGTGTAAAACACTGCGCTTCCTTTCGGCAAATACAGCAAACATACACAGGGCAGTTAACATGGCTACCGCAGGCCAGCAGCAGGAAGAGCGCCACCCCTCCTTTAGGAGCAGACTTCCCACTGCGTGTCCACATACTCTCATTTGCTCTTCCCAGCATCTGGAAAAGGTGCTCAGGGCAGTTCCAAAAAGATCAGAAGGCCCCAGTCACCACTGAACCCCAGTTTTTTTTGTTTTTTGTTTTTTTATGATGAGGAAAAACAATGAGAAAGGGGCTTTTCTAAAGAAAACTACGTTCTATCGGATTAATATCTGATTCATAGTCTTTCTAAGGTTCACTAAAAAATACCTATGTTCCCTTAAAACCATTTCAAAGGGAGAGTTAATACTTACTGATTTTCTATTACTTCCAGGTAGAGTGCTTATTGCCTGACAAATGCTCTCATTTGAATTCTCTTAACAACACTGTAAGGTCAATATTGTTGGAAGTGAAGCTCAAGGGTTTTAGGTGATTTGCCCAAGCTATACGCAGGCTCTCATTTCTTAATAATCAAGCCCAATCCTATCATACTATGCTACTCTAGAAGTTACAAATTTTCCTATACTTTAACCATGTCACAACATCTTTATTATTTGCTTGCTGATATTCTTCAAATTGCCTGGTTGAAGAGATTACACAAATTTTAAAAGGAAACTTCACCTTGCTGTTAGTAATGAAAAATTAGTACTTCAACTTGCCTTAGGTTGAAGGTGACTGTGAAAAAAAATACAATAAAAACTGGACCATGTTGGCATATTTTAGCCAAATATGACCTGAAATTTGGGGGGCAGTTCCCTGCATGCAGCTGGCTTATGCTGAGCCTGAGGGTTTCCATGGCCACAGAAACCTGCCTGGCAAGTATGTAGGAGGGTCAGGCCAAGAAGTGCAAGGGTGCAAGGAATTAATTCCCCTACTAGCAACCCTCCTCGAAGGAGGAGTTGGTGGGTGAATACTTGGTTTTCCTTGCTTTGGAGGGACAATTTCATGAGCCATGCTTTACAGCCTCTCAAAGGGGCCTGGTTGCCCCAAAAAAGTAACCTTTTAATTAATATACCCCTTTTCTTTAAAACTGTCTTGGCTTCCTTGTCTCATCCCCCCACTCCCTGCCTGGGATTTCTTCCCAAAAGAATCTACTTTATCCAAATCCTTGTCTTAGGGTCTGCTTTTAGGGATTACAACCAAAGATTATTATTTTTGGCTTTCCATTGGAAAAATTAATAAAATAAGTAAATAAGATAAGACAAAACTATATGTATGCTCTCATTTCTTAATAATCAGGCCCAA
>PVIY010057239.1:0-12973 GCA_004026745.1 Myrmecophaga tridactyla
TTTAATCAAATAAAGAATACACATAGTTTGAACACGTAGCTATGGAAAGGCTAAAGAACAAAATCCAAAGCACATGTTTATGTGCTTCATGCTCTCATTCAATTGCCTGAGACCCTGCTCAATTTTTTCCATTCTTCTATCTGTCCTTTCTTCTGTAAGATTTCAGATACCCTATGCTCTTGTTCACAGACCCTTTCTTCTGCCTCTTCAAATATGCTGTTGTATGCCTCTAGTATATTTTTAATCTTTTCTATTGTACCTTTCATTCCAATAGCTCTGTTTTATTTTTTCATGTTTTTCAAGTTCATCTTATTTTCACCCAGTATCTTCTTAATATCCTTTATCTCTTTTGGCATATGTTCCTTCATCTTCTTGAATAGGTTTAGATTTGTTCAAACATCATCAAATGTTTTTAATCCTGCGAATTGTCTAAAGTTTGAATTTGTTCCTTTGACATCTTTCTGTACCTTCGGATGGCTTGTAATTTTTTGCTGGTGTCTAGGTACCTGATTTTCTTGGTAAGTTTACTCTGAAGGTCAGTTTCTCTCTTTCTCACCTTAGGGTTTTCCTTTAGATTTGATTTGTGCTAAAGCTCTTCCTTGACACTAGCTTCATCTTATTCTATACGTTTAGGGTAGCTCATATTTAATTGACCAGGTTATTTTGTTCTTTTTCAACTGTTTCTGGCCCTGGATATAAGGTACAATTTTTGAGATTGCACTATTTGTGCTATTGTTTCACCCCCAAGAGAAAAAAGTTTCTTTCATTTGCCCTCCTCCGGGCATGTTGATCTGTTCCCGGAGTAATTTTTGTTTGTTTGTTTGTTTTGTGCATGGGGAGACACTGGGAATCGAACCCGGGTCTCCGGTATGACAGTTGAGAACTCTGCCTGCTGAGCCACCGTGGCCACCCTTCTCTTTGTATTTTAACACTCCTATCATTATGTAGCTGCTTCTCCCTGGAGAGCTGATTCTGGGAAGAGGATCCCCACAGAGTGGACCTGCCCAAATCAGTTCTTCCCTGTCAAACAGGCCAGGGACCCACAAAGGGGTACAGATCAGTTCCAAAGTGCTCTGGTGAGGAGACCAGGAAGGACCCCAGTCTTTTTGATGGTTCCCAGAATCTGTGCTTTCCTGGCCTGCCCAGCAGATGGTGCTTCAGTCAGGTGTTCCCCATGGTCCTAAATTGGTCCTTTGCCTTTTCTTCTCAAATGACTCTGCCCCTGCTGAGGTGTGACTGACTGAGACAGAGGCTACCAGCTCCTTTAGGAAACTGTTGTTGAGATCCCAGAGCTGCCATTTGAATTCTCTAATCAAAAGCTGCAAACTGCTCTGACAGGCCTCTCCCTTTTCTTGGGGGAAGTGCCGCCCTTCAGCAAACTGTTCCCTGCTGCCTCAAATGGACTGTGTCTCTAAATTCAGTCCTGCTTCCTCCCCTTTCAGGTGTGGGGTTGAAACAGAGGCTGCTGACTGCTTTCTGTCCTGGGTGGGCTAAACCTGCAGATGTCCTTACAGCTGGAACCAGGCTATCTGAATTAGCTAAACAAAGCCACAGCTGGTGCCCAGCAATGCTACACCTGGCAAACATTTTTAGGAAAAGAGGACTTTATTTTTCCGCCAGGAAATGGTACCCAAAGCAGCCTGGCACACCTGTGGGGGATGAGTACCGGGCTCCACAGTGTGGAGAGATCTACTCAGGTCTTCACCCCAGTTTATCAGTTTCTTCCTTCTGCTCTTTCCTGGATGGTGTACTGTGTCCTTCTGGTCTCTGGAGCCCTCAAACAGTGGTTTCAGACAGTTTCTGGCTATTTACTAGCTGCCCTAGAGAACGAACCTAGCACTCCCTATTCCACCATCGTGGCTTGCTGACACCCCTGCCACTTTTAGGTCCCTAATGGTGGTGCTGAGTTTCACAACACCCACACCTTAGGACACTATTTCATACCTGATGTGGCTGGGCTGGGCCATTTTCAGAGATTTCCCTTTGGCTTTCCACACTATGATTAATCATCCCTCCTCCACAGACCAGGGATCCAATGTGAGATCCCTCCAGTGCCGAGGATATCAAAGTCAATTATGCACTCAGAGAATGGGGTGAGAACCACCACATAAGTCTGGGCACCCAGTGTTCCATTGTAAGCTGGGCTTCATCCCAACTCCATTTATTACTTGTCCTATCTCTACCCCCATTGTAATAGAATATGGTGAGCCTGTGGGTATTTGGGAATAGTGTCAACCCAAACCCAAATGTCCAATAATCCTCAACATTTCTGTTTATTCTCCTTTCCACAGTGAACTATCCCTTGAGTAAATGGTGATAGAACCCTTTGCAGAGAGACAGGAGAAACGGTGACAGTACTCATGTGCCATGGTTTGCAGGGACCTACCTGCTAGGGACATGACTCAGCCAGGGATTCTGAATCTGAAAATTGGATCAGGTCTGAGAACTCAGCAGGAAAATCATGAATTTTTATGGAAACAATCATCCTCAGCCTCATGCTCAATTCTTATTATTTTTTTAATGATAAACCTTAAGCTGCCCCCTTATTGGCCATGCATCTTTTGGCCCAGGGACACCCTGCCCTATTAACCTTCTCCACAACAACCTGAGGTCAAGTTCCTTTGCTGCTCCTCCAGGATTGTTATGGTAACTGTGGCCTCCTGATTTCTGGGGATAGGTGCCACCACTTGGCCTCTAGTTCTTCACAGATCCCCCCATCTTCATGTACAGTAACTGTCCTCATGGATAGTAACTCTGTGACCACCTTCCCCTACCCTCATCACCGGCCTGCAGAGAACAAGACCTCAAATTTTCCTGTGATGCCTTCTCTCTCAACAGCCCATTCCTGATGGCCTTGGGGAAGGGTGTGTCCTCTGGGCCCTCTCATGGAACTTGGCCCTCTCGTGGGTTTTCTGGCCTCATATAATATATCCACACTTGCCTCAGGCTCTTTATTCCATCCTCCACCCTCTGCCAGGGCAACTAACTCTTATCTACTTGTTTTTTCCAGTCTGTGCAGAGCTGCCCCAGCACTGAGTTTGCCCCATGCTCTAGATAAACATGTGTCCTAAGAAAATGTCCAGGTGGCTGGTGCAGGTGGAACAAGTCTCATCTCCCCAGTTACAGATTGCAGCGTGGGTCCCTGGTATGGAATTCGGACACATTCCTCAGAATGCCAGGTTTAAGTTGTAGATTTTATCAACACCAGTTTCCTGAGGTGGAAGATGTAGTGATGATGAATGTAAGATCCATTGCTGATCTTGAAGATGATTGCATAATAATATAGTTTTTGCAATGTGACTGTGTGATTGTCAAAACCTTGTGTCTGATGCTTCTTATCTACCTTATTGACAGATGAGTAAAACATAAATGGTTTAAAATAAGTAATAGGCAAAATGTGTATTTTGACTAGTGCATTTCCTAATATAACTTATGTAGACAGCTTAATTGAACACCATACGTACATGGAACCTTCAGTAGGACCTGAGATTTTGTTTGTTTGTCCAGAATGATGCCCCAATAAATCCCAGAGTGATTTGAACAGTGAATAAAAAAGTATTTACAAAGTCTCCTTTGGGGAATGGTGAGAAAGGGGGAAAATTCAATTTCCCCAAGTTGAATTCTTGATATTCTCACAAGCAGTGTGGACAACCAACGCTATAGGCTGAGCCCCCAATCTTGAGGTTTGTTCATATGAAACTTAACCCCACAAAAGATAGGTCAATCCTACTTAAAATTAGGACGAAGAGTCACCCCCAAGAGAACCTGTTTTATTCCTCAGGTGTGGCCTCTCTCTCCAGCCAACACAACAAACAAACTCACCACCCTCCCCCATCTACGTGGGACAAGACTTCCAGGGTTACGGACCTTCCTGGCAATGTGGGACAGAAATCCTAGAATGAGCTGAAACTCAGCATCAAGGGATTGATTAAACCTTCTTGACCAAAAGGGGGAAGAGTGTCAATGGCTGAGAGGTTCCAAACAGAGTCGAAAGGTTATCCTGGAGGTTATTCTAACCCTTTAAACAAATATCACCTTGTTAGTCAAGATGTATTGGAGGGGTTGGAATGAACTGCCTGAAAATGTAGAGCTGTGTTCCAGTAGCCATGTTTCTTGAAGATGATTGTATAATGATATAGCTTTCACAATGTGACTGTGTGATTGTGAAAACCTTGTGTCTAATGCTCCCTTTATCTACCTTATCAACAGATGAGTAAAACATATGGAATAAAAATAAATAATAGGGGGAACAAATTTGAAAATAAATTTAGATTGAAGTGCGACTGATCAGTGAAAGGGAGGGGTAAGGGGTATGGTATGTATGAAATTTTTTCTGTTTTCTTTTTATTTCTTTTTCTGAATTGATGCAAATATTCTAAGAAATGATCATGATGATGAATATGCAACTATGTGATGATATTTTGAATTACTGATTATATATGTAGAACGGAATGATCATAAGTTAAGAATGTTTACGTTTGTTTGTTGTTATATATATATTTTAAAATTTAAATGTTAATTTAAAAAATTCCAATCCATATGTACTCTTCTGTTTCCTTCATATACATCCCATCTAGATCCTGGAATTACTTAGGTGTCAAGTCTATTTCCCCCTTGGGGGATGGGGTACGGGGGTGGCTGCATGGACTGGGAATCGAGCCTGGGTCTCAACATGGCTGGCGAGCATTCTACCACTGAACCACCCATGCCCCACCTAATTCCACTTTATTACCTCCACTGCTTCCCCACCAGGTTGTGCTGGGATTTAACCCTTGTTATAGGACTGGCAGCCAGCACAGGAGGTGGAGCAGTGCCAAAGTGGCATAACTGTTTCACCATGGGGGTGAGACTTCTGCGGCATCTCCCACCATGGTGGAAGTGCTAACTTGATTAGAGAAAGGTGAGTCTGCTCTGCATGCCCAGAAGGTCCAGGAGAATACCGATGAGCATAAACCTGTTCCAGTATGCGGAATCGTAGCCTTTCCCCACCAAGGCTCACAGTTGCACATCACAGACCTGCTCTGATGAGCACTGAATGTCTCTGGAGGTCTATGGCCCTACAGTTATATGTTCAGCCTGCCAGTCCACACTTTCTATCCTTCTTCATCAGATGATGAAGGCCTTTCCATAAGCTCCTGCAGAGGCTCTCACACTTAACTAGCAGCTGCTGGTTAACAACCTCTGATTCTCATTTTCCTTCTATAGAGCAGCAATACAACTTAGCAGTAACCAACTCCACTGTCTTTGTAGGCAACCACCCTTGTCATTTTTCAATAGTTTTTATCATCACTTGCCTCAGCATTCCCCCACAACAGAACATCTCAGATACCCATCAGTGAAATCCTTACCAGATGAACTGTCCCCTTGTGCCATGGACTCTCTGAGTCCCCCCACCAATGAGGAGGTGTCCTCTTGCCTGCAAGGCAGTGGGTGAGGCAGTTCCAAATCCCCAAACTTCTGCCTGTTTTCTTGGAGCACTCCTGATAATACTTGTGTTAGTGAGGTTCCTGACACCCAAATACTATGAAACACGCAAGAATTTTATTTGGACAAGCACCTGTGACATTAAATGGGGGAGAGACAGAGAAGGCTGGGGAGCCATCAGACTCATTTACAACAGTACCTTCAAGTGAAGAAGAGAGGGGAGGAAGGTTAGTTGCAAACATCCAAATGCAGTGCAGGAAAATTCAGTAAATGCATCTAAGTCAACCTTCAGTGGAGGTACAGTCCTGCCTTAGTTTCCCTGTTGTTCTCAGTATTTGGCTGGAAGAAGCCCAAAGGAAGTATTTTAGTTTCCTAGGCCGCTTAAACAAATACCATGAAATGGTGTGGTTTAAACAATGGGTATTTTTTTGCTCACAGTTTTGAGGCCAGGAAACGGTCCAAATGAGGGCATCATCAAGGTGGTACTTTCTTCCCAAAGGCTGGAGTTCTGGGACTGGCTTCCAGCAACCTTAGTCCTTAGTTTATCACCTGGCAAGGCACATGGTCTCTCCCCCTCTATTCCAAATTCGTTAATTTCAGCTTCTGCCTTCCCCATCTGTGGCTGTCTCTCTTTAATGTATGAATTCATTCTGTTTATAAAGGACTCCAGTTATAAGACAAAGATCCATTCTTATAGAGATGGGCCACAAGTTAACTGAAGTAACCTCATTGAAAGTTCCTACATACAAGAATGGATTAAATTTAAGAGCATATTTTTCTGGGGTACATACAGCTTCAAACCAACACATTCCTCCCTGTGGACCCCAAAAAACATGTTCTTTCCATACACAAAATAAAATCATTCCATCACTAATTCCAAAAGCCTTAAGTGATTTCGATTAACAGCGCTAGGTATAAAGTCTCATCAAAATCATTGTGCCTGTGGTTCTCTGTGGCACAATTTCCCTCAGTCTCTGGACTTGTGCAACCTAGAGAACAAGTTATCTGCCTCTAAAATACAATGGAGGGACAGGAATAGGATAAACATCCCCGTTCCCATAGGGATAAATTGAAAGGAAAATAGGGCTTACAGGTCACAAACAATTCTGAAACCCTGCAGGACATACTCCGTCAGATTTACAGCTATGAGAGTCATCTATGGAACCGTGTTTTCTTCTGTGGCCCTGATGAAACAGCAGCCCCACCCCTTCCAAATGCGTGCCCAGGTACCACCTGTCCTTGAACACTGATGGAAAGGCTCCACCCTCTCCAAGCATCCAGATATCTCCCAGCTTCTGCTCAAAGCATGGGGTTGGTGGCCAGACTCTCCACAATCCCCAGGACATTTGCTCCAACCTCTCCAAAGAACGGGTGGCAGTATTCTCCCTGGACATCAGGGCAGAAGACCCGCTCTTTCCAAGCACTGGGGCATACTCACCCTTTCCACACATGGTCAGACCTGCTATCTTGGCCCCATGTCTGTCTCCATCCATACCTCATCATCCACGGTCTTCCCCCTTAAAGGAGGAAAGTGATGCCTGGAAGAGGGGCTTCCGGGTCAGGGAGCCACAGGGGTAAAGACTCTGAGGTTTGGAGTGAGATGCCCCAATAAAATCCCAGGGTGATTTGAACAGTGAATATTTGCAAAGTCCCTTTGGGGGAATGGTGAGAAAGTGGGAAGATTAAGCTTCCCCATTTGGAGAATTCCTGATATTCTGGCAAGCAGTGAGGACAACCAAATCAATAGTCCAAGCCGTCAGTCTTGGGGTTTGTTCATATGAAACTTATCCCCACAAAGGATAGGCTAAGCCTACTTAAAATTAGGCCTAAGAGTCACCCGCAGAGAATCTCCTCTGCTGCTCAGACGTGGCCTCTCTCACTCAGCCAACATGACAAGCAAACTCACTGCCCTCCCCCTCTCTACATGTGACATGACCCCCCAGGTGTGTAAACCTTCCTGCAAAGTGGGACAGAAATCCTAGAATGAACTGGGACTCAGGATCAAGGAAGTGAGAAAACCTTCTCAATCAAAAGGGGGAGGAGTGAAATGAGACAAAATAAAGTGTCAATGGCTGAGAGACTTCAAACAGAGTTGAGAGGTTATCCTGGAGGTTATTCTTACACATTATATAGATATCATCATTTTAGTTATGGTAAATTGGAGAGGGTGGAGGGAAGTGCCTCAAAATGTAGAACTGTGTTCTGGTAGCCATGTTTCTTGAAGATGATTGTATAATGATACAGATTTTGCAATGTGACTGTGTGATTGTGAAAACACACACAGTCTGATGCTCCCTTAATCTATGGTATGTACAGACGAGTGAAAAATATGGATTGCAAATATATAAGTAATAAGGGGAACAAATAGTAAAATAAATTTGTTCAATGAGAGGGAGGGGAAAGGGTATGGTATGTATGGGTTTTTTTTTCTTTTTATTTATTTTTCTGTAGTGATGTAAATGTTCTAAGAAATGATCATGGTGATGAATATACAACTATGTGATGATATTGTGAGCCATTGATTGCACACCAAACATGGAATGTTCATATGTTAAGAATGTTCATGTTTGTATGTTGTTTTGTTTTAACAATAAAAATTAAAAGAAATTCATTTAAAAAAAAGGCTCTGAGGTCTGACCCCCCAGCAGGGATCCAGGACCACCGGGCAGAGCACATGTGACTCCAGCCGTCCCATGACCACAGCTGGGGAAACCGGCGGGAGCTGCAAAGCGTCTTCCAAATGAAGGGGATTTCTAAGGTAACGTATATTTGAAAATGTCATTCAAATTGTTCCAAAGGTTGTACAGCGGAAAGTCTCCCGTCTACCAGGCTCCAAGAACCCTGTTTCTGCCAGAGCTGAGCGTTACCAATTTCCCGTGTATTCCTCCTGAAAATTTAAAAAATAAATAAATAAAACGTACAAATATTGTTGTTGATACTCCAGGAAGGAGCACAGAAAAGAAATACAGAGTAGAAGTATGTGCTTCTACCTTTCTGTTACCCTCTGGAGTTTCCTTTAAGATGGTGGGGGTGGGGGGTGGAAACCTCAGAGGCAGAGCAGGTCCCAGTGCTCTCCCGTCCTCCACTCCCGCCCCACCCTGAGCCTGGCACCTGGAGCCCGGGGCTGCTCAGAGGCTCTTCCTGCCTCCACTGACGTCCAGCCCCCGGGTGAGCACCTCTGCGGGGCTCAGGGCACAGCCCGTTCTCTCCCAGGCAGGATCCTGAGCAGAGCGGTGGGGTGGGGGGTGGGGGGGCGCTGAGGATGAACGACCCCAGCTGCCCTTTCCGCCTCCTCAGCCAGGACCTCCCCAGGGTCTCCCTCAGGTCCCCGCAGCTGGACAAGGTCAAGTTTGGGTTCTGAAGTGTTTCCCAAAATCAACGCTAAATGGGTATTTTCCCCCTTAAGTGTCCTGGAACTTTGGCCTCGGGGCAGACTGAGGTCACTGCACAATAACAGTCGGTTCCCACGTCCTGCGTAGACTCAACACGGATACCGGGTGCCCCACACCCACCCCTCAGCCCCCGGGATGTGACCGAGGCCTCCTGAATCTCTTGTTTCTGCAGCTGCTTCTGGAGGGGCAGCGCCTCCTCCCAGGAACCCGTCCACTTAGTGTCCAACCATGGGACCTGAGGCGTTAGGTCCAAGAAGGACGGGATGCTCCTGGGGAAGAGAAGAGAGCAAGGCTTTAGGGACAACAGGGGGTTCAAGGCTAAAGAGGAGAGGAAGAAGCCAAGGAGGGGAGCAACATGGAAAGGGCTGGTTCAGGGCAGCCTGTGGAGTCGTGTTTGGAGAGGGGTTTCCAGGGTACAAGGCACAGGTGCGGGACGAGCCCTGGTCCTGAATTTTGGGGGGTTTCAAGGTTCCACTCCCTACACTAGGACGTCACAGCCATGTCCGGCCACCCAGCTGGGGAACATGGGAGGTGACTGCTTTACTTCTGAGGGTCTGAGATGAGGTGTCTTGTGTTTTCTGACTTGGCCTCTTGAAACAGGCGCCATCTGGGAACAGCCAAGCCACATGGAGCCACAGGTGGAGGGCAGCCTAGACACCCCAGCACACAGCCCCAGGGACTCCCCACAGGCAGCACCAATGGCAGCCCTGTCTGAGGGCCTCTCGGTGTCTCTGGACCATCAGGCCTGGACGCTGCAGACCCAGCCCTTGTCACGTGGTGCAGAAGAGCTGCCCAGCGGGGCCTGTCACCCCATGAAGGAGAGACAGGAAAACCGGTTTTCTTTTGGGGTTGTTTGGAATAACCCAATAATTGATAATGGGAATATGTGCCATGTAATTTACAATTGGTATTAGATTTTTATTTATTGTCTGTCTTTCCAGTCAGACAGTAGGCACCAGGACGCAGAGCTTTGTCTGTCCATCTAAGACCCTCAGACCCATCTTTGGATAAGGGAATGGCGAGGGCATACTGCAAAAGCAGAAGTGGAATGTGAGAAATTGTTTAAACATCTTTAGAAAAAGAAACCGATGCAATATATTAGAAAGTGATAGGACATATGGAGAGGGAAACAGATGCAAAGGAGAATATTAATGTAAGGCAATGGAAGAGGTGGCTCTTTTAAATATGGTGGTCAGGTGGGACCTCATGGAGGTGACATTTGAGCAGACAAGAAGGAGGTGAGGAACTGAGCCATGCAGGTATCTGAGGAAGAGCATTCTAGGAGGCCCTCCACATAGCCCTGCATGGGGCCAGCACTAAAGCTGCAGTAGGAACGGAGGTGGGCTCACCTGAGGACAGACCTCCTGGAGGCAGTTGTGGGGATCTGAGTCTTTTCTTCCCAGGCTTTTGGAAGTCCAGGGGGCTGGGGGAGGGGGAAGTACAGGTATATGGAGGAAGACTGGGATCATACCGGTGAGGTGAGGGTGGAGTCCTGCCCTTACCCAATCTCTCTGCTCTCCCTCTCCTACATCTGTCTCCCCAGGGTCCTGGTGACCTGACAAGGACCCCGAAGGCCACCACACCCAGGAGTGGCCCAGCATTTGGCTCCTCCCTGCCAATATCATGCTGACTTGGCTGCAGGAAGTGGAGGAGCTGACCTTGGCCTCAGGACTCAGGAGAACCTGACCTGGAGGGGAGGAGACGTCTCAGAGCTGAGCAGTTGAGGGGGCCCTCCCCAGAGAGAAACTGAGGTACATCTGCTTGGTGGAGCTCATGGACCTGAAGCCTCTTTTGGTTTTACCTGTGGTGAGGGGTTGTCAGAACACCAGGGAAGATAATGGGGGTGAATCTCCTCTAGAGCCTGCCCATACTCTCTGCACCTCTAACCCAGCCCCTTCTCTTCCCTCTCCTCAGTTACCCTCTGATCACTCACATCAAATGACGGGTCCCTTACTGGAAGATTCTTCTCCCTCTACCCTCCTTCATTTCTGTGCTTTCTGCCACAACCCCAGGGTCTAAGCTCTCATTTTCTATTCTCCAGGAAGTAATGGCTCACTTACCACTGAGGCAGCAGGTTTAGGTGAGAATCTGGGCTCTAACTGAGGTTGGAAGGAGAGGCTTAAGGTCCATGTGTTGGGTATGGAGGATGTGAACAGCCAGAACAGAAGTTGAAGAGTTCAGGGAAGTGTTAAAGAAAGATGTCGCCACTTCATCATTTTTTTCTCATAGTCCAAGGGCACCGCCCTTCCCCCATACCAAGAAACATGGAAAAGGCAGTAGGAACAGAGAAGTTTTCCACATGAAAGAAAAATGTATGTGATTCTACTCTCTCTGATGCTTTTTTCCTATTGCCTATTCTGGCCCAGTTTGCAAGTAAGATTGATATGTTCACCAAATCCCGGAACCCTGGGGTTCAGAAACATACTCTGAAACTTCACAATTTTTCTTTTAGGAAAATCTCCAAATATTAAGTTATAAAATTTGAATCTCTAAGCCTTGCCATCTGAAACAAAAGAAAAAACCAGACAGTTTAAAAAAGGCATACATAGTGAACTGGACATTGTCAGATATTGTCTTAAGTTTCCTAGAGCCGCCAAAACAAATTACCATGTTTCTAATGACTTAAAACAATAGAAATTTATTGTCTAGAAGTTCTTGAAGCTTTCAGAAGTCTGAAATTAAGATACCAGCAGGGCCATGTGTTCCCTCTGAAACATGTCGGGGAGAATCCTTCTTTGCCTCTTCTAACCTCTGGTGTATGCCACAATCCTTGCATTCTTTGGCTTGCAGCAGCATCACTGTCTTCTTCATCTCACAGGGACTTCTCCCCAGGGTCCCTCTGTTCCTGTGTCCAAATTTCTACCTTCTTATAAAGACCCCAGTCATTTGGAATAGCGCCCACCCTAATCCTAAGATGTGACTAAGATGGCCCCATCTTAATTAGTCACATCTTCAAAGACTGTGTTTCCAAATAAGGTCACATTCACAGGGCAGGAGTTGGGACCTGAGCATGTCTTCTGGGGGGGGTGGGGCGGCGGGGACATGATTCAACCCAGAACAGATATTAGGCACTGACTAAATTCTAATGTGGTGCTTAAGTGAGTGCCACTTATTTGCCTGTATGAGCTTGGACAGGTCTTGGAATCTATTTGCCTTGATATAAAACACCCAGTGCCCTGTTACCCAACAAAGAGCTCTGTTCTAGTTTGCTAGCTGCCGGAATGCAATATACCAGAAATGGAATGGATTTAAAAAGGGGGATTAAATAAGTTACAGATTAACAGTTTTAAGGCCATGGAAATATCCCAATTAAAGCAAATCTATAGTAGTGTCCAATCTTAGACATCTAGGGAAAGAGATCATGATTCAAGAAGGCTGATAAAGTTCAGGGTTTCTGTCTCAACTGGAAAGGCATATGGCAAACACAGCGTCATCTGCTAGCTTCCTCTCCAGCTCCCCAGGAGGCGTTTTCCTTCTTCATCTCAGAAGTCTCTGGCTGGTGGACTCTGTTTTGTGATTCTGTGACATTCTCTGTTGTGGCTTTCTTGTGGCTCTGTCATTCTTTTCTGCTCTCTCTGAATCTCCAGCTTTCTCCAAAATGTTTACTCTTTTATAGGATTTCAGTAAAGTAATCAAAACCCACTTTAACACCCACACTTGAGTGAGTCGTATCTCCATGGAGATAATCTAATGAAAGTTTCCAACACACTGTACTGAATAGGGATTAGAAAAATGGCTGCCTTTACAATATGGGACTAGGATTAAAACGCGGCTTTTCTACAGTGCATACATCCTTTCAAACTGGCACAGGGTCCTTAGAGCAATGGTGACTCTACAGCTTAGCAGCGGATATATACAAGACAAGCCTGGAATATCCAATAGTACCAGAAAGGAAATGCTCCCACAGAAGGGGTGGAGGTGGGGGGGAGGGAAAGTCAAAAGGACACAGGAGTTACCTCAGAGAGTTCTCTATAGACAAAGCTAGAACAATTTGAGCAAGAAAATAGCAATAGTATTGGATTATAAGCCAAAGTATAAAATAAATATGCATATGCCCATACTGAAATAGAGAAATGATTGAACAGGGGAGAAGGGACAAAGCTTTCTTACAGAATAATTCCATGTAACTGATGAAGAAAATTCCCCTTCCAGAAGGC
>PVIY010057240.1:0-12975 GCA_004026745.1 Myrmecophaga tridactyla
GGGGTGCCAGGGCTGGGAATCGAACCTGGGTCTCCTGCTTGGCAGGCAAGAATCCTACCACTATCTTTGCACTCCTCTGAGTTCTTCTTTCGACCGGGTTTCTAACACTATCCTGCATCAATCTGAGTATACATTCCTAGAAAACTGTCCATTTCATTTGCATTTTCAAATCTGAATGTAATGCTCTGCATTAAGAAATGTCTACAAATATTTCTTATAGCTGTTCTCAGTCTGATACTGTGGGTGTTTTTGTTTCTTCCTTTCTTGATCACACTTAAGGAAGAGTTGTTGGCTTTACTTGTATTTCAAAGACCTACCTCTTAATTTTAATGAACTCAAATCAATGTTTTATGTTTTCTTTTCTATTTCATTAACTTTTTTCATCATCAATTTCTTCCTATTTCTCTGAAGTTCCTATTTTCTTACCTTCGTAGGCAAACATTTCATTTCTCTAACTTCTTGTTTTCCAATATATTCACTTAAGACTAACATCATTCCTTTGAATATCATATTGGATATATCTCAAAGTATTTAATAAATTTTGCCCTTATTGTTGTTTACTTCTAAAGAGTTTACTATTTCTGTTTTTCATTTCCTGTTACCCAAGAGAAGTATATCTGTCAGTTCAACTTCCAGGTAGATTTTTTGGGGGGCAGGGGAAGGTAATATTTTTATTAATAATTCATATTCCATTTTATATATTTTTGTTGTCTAGTAAATAGTCAACTTTTATATATGTCTGTAAAGTATTTTAAAGAATTCAAGATCTGTGGTTTTTAAAGGTACATGTAAATTACCCGTTTTGCAAGTGCTGACTCCAATTCTTTTGTTTTTTATTTTGTCTGCTTCCACTCTTATTAAAGTCTCCCACAATGACAAGTGATTAGGCCATCTCCCACCTTAGAATTTCCAAGAATCTTACCTCGTATAGCTTCACGCTCATAGGTACATGATAACAGTATCTTCTTGGTGAGTTATACCTTTAATCAAGCTAAATATCCCTTTTTAAATTGTGAAATTACATTTCTAATCTTAAAATATTTTTGCCTTTTATTACTGCTTTTATGTTAGCATTTGTTTAGAATATTTTTATCCAACTCTCTATATTCAATTTTTTGTTTTATTTGATTTTTGGATTTATTATCTGTGAATGTCAGAAATGGAGATCTTAGACAAAAATCATGTTCAACACTCACACAACCCTTTTAATTAGAACATTTGTGTCTGTTTTCTGCTCTGGGAAAATTCCTTCTATTATTCCTTGATCATCTTTTCTCTCTTATCTGTTTTCTCCTCTGAGAATTCCTAATACACATATATTAAGACTTTTAGCTCTGCCTTCGAAATTCTTTTATTTTTCTCTAAGACTTTTCATGTATTTGTCCTTTTGCACCATGTTCCCAGGGACACACAGGCTTTCCTTTCTCTTGTACACTAGATTACTCTTTGTCCATCCTACAATCCAATCTTTCCAGTGGGTTTATTTCTGCAATCAAATTTTTAATTTTCAAGAACTCCAATTGGCTCCATTTCATAGTAGCAGCCTATGAGTATAGTCTTAGGCATTCTCTAAGAATACTGCATAGATTTTTAATGTTTTCTTCTCTTCTATGATTTAAACTGTTTCCTCAGGAATTAGTTCTTCCTCTCCTTCAGTTTGGTGCCCTTCTTTCTCGTCATTGTTTTCCTCAAAGTTTTAGACAAGGGTTTAAGCAGAACATTTTTGTTAACCAGAGTATATTTCTACAGCCTAAATTTTCAGTCCTATTCCTTTGGCAATAAATGTAGGTTCTCATTTCATGAATGTGAGAAATCTGTCTTCAAGGGGAAAAAAATAAAGTTGTGAGGATGTACATGGAGTATAAAAGCATCTCATTTTCTGGGAACAGGAATGGCCAACCTGCAAAACACCCAACATTTGGGCTAGAGTCTGTACAAATGTCAGAAATAGTTTCTGAAACCTGAAAACTGGTACTTTTTTCACCCCTTAATGCAATAATCTGACTAATGGCCTGCTCATTTTCTGAGTCCCTGCCACATCTGATTTGGGAAAACTCAGGGCTTCTGCAAGGGAAATTGTTTCTTGAGGGATACTGTGTTCTCAGCAATCTTGGGTTTCATCACCAGGTAACGATAATTATCTGCTTTGCAATTCCTTCACTAATTTTCTCTATTACTTTTTTAACTATGTTGGAGAGCTATTTTTAATCTCCCATCATTTGTATTAGAACTGAAAAGATGGAAAGACAAATGTGGCACTCAGGAAGCCTTTTAAAACTGGCATCAACCCAACACTTTTTCTGCCTACCTTGTAAATCTCTTTCAGAAGTTCAGTACTATCAGGGAAAATTCATCACTTACGAATGATGAATTAAACCCATCAAAATCCATAATAAATAACCAGCCATTCCTAAATATTTCTATTATTTACCTGGAAAAAGTAAAATGTAAAACAGACAATATTCCTGCCTGCATAGTAAGGGTAAAAAAACAACAACTTTATTTGAGATAGTAGTAAGTTCTTTGAAGAAAATAAAGTAGGGACAGAGAACAATTGTGGAAAGGGTGTGGGAGAGTTGTTTTGAATAAGACAGTTCGGGAATTATGCAATCCGAAAACAAATTTGTCTATCCAAAAGAGAAGTTGATGGAATTCAACAGTCAACTGCTGGTTTGGAAAGCAAATCTCTTTCTTCTCTCATAACTGCTACTCCAAGTCTCACTTTCCAGATAAAAGAGTAGGAGGAATATAGTCAAAAGCACATGGAATTATAAATTAGTGAGAGTGATAAATGGCAAATCAGTGCCCAGGCAACTGAAAGGTGCAAACTGTTAATCCCTTAAATCAAGGAAAAAAATGAACTTTGTCTCTGATTTTTTAAAAAAGTTTAAAGGAAGGAAAAAAAAGTAAAAGAGACTTTTGACAAGATGCTATATACTTGCTCAAAACAAATTCAATGATTTTAGGCACTCTATTTGGAGGAAAAAATGAATTAGGGAGATGAAGATATCATCATTTATTTATTAAACACTATTCCCACAATAAACTTGTAAGATAGGCAGAGCAGAAATTTATAATCTGTCTTGAAAAAAAGAATGAAACCCCTTAAGGTTAGGAAAGAATGGTCAAAGGTCACGTGGTTAATATAGATTAATGTGAAAACACCCATTTCCCATCTAAAAGGTAACTCACAAAATGATAAAATGTGCACTTACAACATGTGATTTCACTTATGGTATTACTGCCTTATTTTTTTCTGTAACTTCAGGCCTTCCCTAAATTCTTCTGTCTTCTACTTTCCTACTTGAATTTTACATATTCTAATACATTTCGTATTTAAGAAATGTAATAAATTATGTTAGTAAATGGGAATTGAAGGAAAATATCTGCTCACATTCAATGAAAAGTGTAGAAATTACATCTCTAGTTTTTCTTAACAATACTATTAACTGACTTTCATTCAGTACACTGTTTTTAAGTACAAACCGATATTATAAATGGATCTAATCAAGACACAAGATAGTTTCTTCTCTCATGAAACATCTAAGATTTGACATTTTCATGCAACATTTAACAGCAAAATTGTATCTCAAATCACTGAAAGTAATACACAGAAATTAAAACAAAATTTATAATATACTCACTTTTATCTATGCTTCCATAGGAATCGCTTGAAATTTGTGTTCCGATATGTCTCAACTCTAAAATGAGGTGGGGGAAAAAGTATTTAAAAAAAATACACACACACACAGCATATCAAAACAATTTAAAAATAAGCACTAACTGAATACTCACCCTTTTCACTATTCTGTTTAGAAAATTCATCAAGCCTTTCCTGTTAAAACAAAACACTAACAGTGTTGACAATGGACAAGGAGCACAGTCCTTCTGGACCAAATGTACATGTAAGTGGGCCAGTTAAAGAAGCACTTTGGATTGTTCTCATTAGGTTCTTCATCCCTGGCTCCTCCATGAGTTAAGACACCCTCTATGTTGTAAAATACAGAGAACACTAGAGAAACCCTGATGCTGGGAATGTAAATGTATGCACATTGTTTCACTAATGTGTGTACATTGTTTCACTATTACCTGTGTCTTCTTAAATTCCTTTTCAAGTACTTTCTTTTCATTTCTCAGTTGCTTGAAGTCCTGAATTTGCTTGACGGCAGCCTCTTTATTTAAAAAACGTAATGAAGTAAGAGAGGGAAAAAAATAATTTACCAACTTTACTAAATCTGTAAAAGCTTTCTCATTTCTTAAACTTTGAAACAAATGTGAAAAGTTAACTGCTCCTTCAGTATTTTATCAGAGTCAAGCAGAGTACAAGAACACTTTCATTTTAACCAACAATTATAAAACTGCAGAATTGGCAGATGCTTTACAAATCCACTCCAATCTGGGCCCAGTAATCCCAAACCATTCTGAGTCAGGTAAGAATCCAATGCATCTGGCTTTAGAGAGGGAGATGCTGTGGACTCCTTTATCTGTAACCTTAAAAGTTTCAGAGATTTTTTAGCAAACTGGATTTATCCCAGAAATTTATCCCTTTATTTAGAAGGGAAATCCATTCCCCCTATGCTTACTATAGATATTGTCACTCCTCCCTGTATTCCCTTCCCTAGAAGTAAGTATAGATCTTACTTCTTAGATATTTTTAAAGCCCCTTTTTGGACCACCAGCAAACGTTTCACTCCTGTTTTTAGCTCTGAAGCATGAAATGCTACATATATACTATTAAGAATTTGGCCAGTGTTGACCGGACATGAATGTATTTCATAGGGCACTTGCTATGGGAGTGAGGGAGACATAAAACACCAGAGCAAAAGTCCTTTCCCGCCTGCATTAACAAGCTTGAGTTATTCCTTTACCCAATTATTATATCACATTGCTTATCAGGAAAAAATATTATTGTTAACTAGAAAATAAAGGTCAGGCTTTTGCTTCAAAGGAAGTCCATTTCAAAAGCTGCATATGTGCTTGCTTTAAGAACACTTCCTTAAAAAGGCAATTGTCTCTATATAAGATGAGAAGGCAAAACTTAAAAAGAAGACAGTAATACTGTAATTTACTGCCCTAATGTTAATATTCATGCAACAGTTAAATCAGAGGAAAAATTGTTACAAAAAAAATTTGGCTTAATCCAGATAAACTAGTAACTGGAAATACTTTCAGCAACTGCTATTCTATATATCCTGATCCAACAAAATTTAAATTTAAATTCTTCCTTCATACTTTACTTCTCTACAATAGAAACATTAACAACATAAGGAAGTTGCAAAAACCGGTCAATGGCACACAGTATATGGGACACCTGATCAGGCTGGTATTAAAGGAATAATGATTGCCACAGAGGAGTCCAGCAAAGCCTCACATACCTCTACCTGGTATGTCCCTGTCCCAACCCCCACGAAAGGGTAAAAGAGGAAAAGAAAAGATCTCAGTTCATTTCTCACAGATTCCTGAGCTGACATGTCAGAACATAATATATTGCGGTACAGCCCCTTTGTTCTTGGCCTACTCAGCAGAGAACAGAAGCCCGTAATAAAAGGGTGGAATAGAAAGAAGGTCAGGTATAAATTTGACAAGCCCCACATAAGGACATGTCGCTCTCTAAAGACATGTCATAACTATCTAATTGCATCAAGTTTCTTGACATTAAAATTAGTAGGTTTTTCTACTGATCATTTATTTCATCAGGAAAAAATAGGAAAGGCCCATGAGATTCACGTTTCAAAATCAAATCTTTTCATTAGTTGCTACTTTGTATAGAAAAGCATGAGCATCTATTATTTTGAGTACAATATTCCAAAATTTTGCAACATTACTTTACTTTTTACTATCTGATAAATGAGATATGTATAGTACTCAAACTTTTTCCTAACAGAACTCTAATACAGGCATCCAAGAATGCACCATCAAAAACCAGAGTGAATAAACTACATGATCAAGTACTATATAACCTCATATAATTACAAAAGATCTATAGAATTATGAATGACTTCCATTAGCCAAATTACAATAGTGCCAAGTACCTTCCAGCTTCTTCACCTTGGCTTCTAGTTTCTTCTTCCTAAAAATAAAATTATATAAATTAAATGGTAAGAGAGAGTATGATAGAAAAAAACTATATTACAACATGTGATAATATTTTTTTCTGTTTTTTAATCTATTTTTGTTTTGTTTTTATTACTTTTCTGTATTTTTTTAATCTAGATATGTGGTACATATTTTCAAAAATTTATTAACAAGTGTGTAACAAAGAGAATCCTAATTACTATATGAGTTATACATATCAACTAAAATTACCAGTAAATGTTCTGAAGTTAAGTAAACCTAAGAATGAATACATGTATTATTTAACACGTATTATTTCTAAACTGAACAAAAGAAGTCTCTGCCTTTTTTGTGTGAAACACGCGATATGGTCCTATCCAAGCTTAACTTTCCTGAACTGCAGGTGCCTCATGTGTGAACCACGCTGACCTGCTCAGACACTCTCCAAGGCTCAGTCCAGCACCAGTCGGCCAATGCTGCTTAGGGAGCACACACACATCTAACATACACAGAGTCCTACAGAGCATGGCACTAGTGTTAACAAAATTACTTTGCAGGTTGTGGCCTGAGAACTGTACTGGTTTTAAGATGGGTTTCTCAAAGTCAGACAAGTTGGAAAACTCTCTGGGAAACAGTTTCTGAGTTACCACTGAAGTATATCTATATTAAATTAAAATTTGGGATGTGTAGCTCACAAGTTTATTTTGTGACTAATGCTAATACAATGTTAAACCTCAAAAAAACTCAACTGGATGCGCTTTTGAACAACAGATTCAACATGGTAACAGATACATTCAATATGTTATCTGTTAAAAGTACCAGGAGATAGGAGTCAATAAGTATGTATATATATACACACACACACAAACGCATGCATATAAACACACAGACATATAAAGAAAAATATATAAAAACTTTCATGGAGTCCTTTCTTAGGACATTCAAGTCCAGCCCTTTAATATATGCAGGCTTATTTAACATTCCTTGCAATCCTTCAAAGTAGGTATTATTACCATTTTATAGATGTGGAAACCAAGATTGAAAGACTAGTTCAAGATCACACAGCTAATCATGGCCAACAAATATAAACACATGAGAAAAGGGACTATTGATTTATAGATTATCTATTTTCAAATGAAAACTCTATTTCTAAAGTAATTTTAAGAAACACTTACTGAGCATCACTTTTCAAGCATTCTTCTTTTACACGAGCATATTCCTGATGGGTATCCTGATACAACTTAAGAGAACTCTAAAATAAATACACATATAAATATATAAGCAATATGAAAGTCACTGATGATCATAATTTATTCTGGCCTTGATAAGCCAAATTATACATTAACAGCCTAAAACCAAACAAATGAATAGATATATGAGGTAGGAGCACAGGATACCATTCATGAACATTTGAATGCATGGTAACCAGATCCTTAATAGATGTAATGTGATTAATAGTGTAATCAAACAAAGCCCATGAGACTTAAAGCAATACATTAATTTTAAAGCAATTCCAAAACTTCATAACTGGCTTAAATGTGGAAAAAATAGCTATTTTTTCAAAACTGAGTACAACTGCATATAATCTCAAAGAATTTTAGAGCTTAATAAATATTTGCTATCATTATTACTACTACGCAAAAATATTAAATCATTATACTTAATGACAGATAACTGGGAAAAGTGTACAAACACCAATTGATGTATATTCCCTTTCAGCCACTAGTGAATGGGCAAGAATTTTTACTAAAGCTTATGTTATTACATGCGTATGACACTCCATTAAGTTCAAACACTATGAGGAACGAACTTCAAGATAATGAAGTTTACAAATGAGAAATCTGAGAATATGACAGGCTGGCTTCTTGCAAAGCAACAGTGAGCAACTGACCATGTAGGGTCTGTCACTAAGAACTCAAAGTTCATGCTTCCTCTTATAGATAGATGACTGAAGATGACAGCCAAACCTAGGTACAATTCAACGGTGTGATTAGGTCTTTAATCCTCACTGCAGAGTTAAATATATAATAAAGAACTCTACAGAAATAGTAAAAAAAAGTCATATACTGTTAAGTAAGTAATGCTCACACTGGCATCAATCATGCTACCATGATACAGCCAAGGAAGACCAAGAAGCTAACATACTTGAAAATAATCTAAGAGAACAGGTCGAGGACCAAGACTCAATCCAGTTTGGCTATGATTTATCTCCTGCCTGTATATCACCTGACTTCACTGGCTTCAGATTTGTTATCTGTAAAACCCATGAATTCTCTTCTAAGATTCCCATTAAAGAGTAAACCAAAATTTATTTAGGAAAACAAATATACAGCATTTAAATGAACTGTTTTACTGCAACTTGATTTGGAAAAGGAGAACAGCCTTCACTAAAAGATAAATTTGTCAGATTTTTTCAATGTGAGGTAGGCACCTTCTCCCAACGCTCCATCTCAGTGCAGTTAATACCATGTGAAAAGACCAAACACCTCACCAAACAGATATAGAAAATAAATTCTACCCTGAACATTTACTGATAAAAGCATTTGATATATTTTTTGAAGGACTCTCATTTTGGGTATAACTCACTGAAAACTGAGAAATCATAAAAAACTAATATTTTTAAAGAAATCTAAAAAAAAGGATCAAACAATTTTGTTACGGTAAGAGAGGAAAAACTATAGTGATTTTGCTTAAAGCACTGACTAGTTTATGAATTCAGAGAGCAGGTTATTCAAAGGACATGTTAACTCTAAGGCTTCTGTAATTAAGCTCTACTGAAGCAGAGGCCCAAGGGCTTTGTCCACCATTCTCTAGACAGTGCTCCAGAATGGGTACCCACTCTTTCTCTCACGCATACACACTTGCACACCAACACACATTAATTTCACTACCCTTAAATTTGAATTATTCATACTGTTTTATGCTTAAAGCAAGGGAAATGTGAAAAAACAAATGGCAAGTGAAGGCAGGACATACAGCACCACAAAACCGCATACTAGCATGTTCCTCTAATGATCCTCCCCAAAATAAGCAACTAAGACAGTTACAGAGGGCTAGTAACTACTGTAAAAACTAAACCATCTCCTAGTTCAGCGTCCCCTAGATGTAGTAACAGTGATATACTTAAAAGAATCTTGACCAGCAATTATTTCCTTTCTTAACACACAAAATCTTGTCCCAATTATAATGAAAAAGAAGATCCTTGTTGGTTGAGGATAAACCTTGACAGGAAAATTGTTTTCAGTACCTTTTTCTCTTCTAGCTCTGCTTTCAAAGATCCCAGCTCTTCCTGGCATTTCTGCAGAGGAGAAATTTTTTGAAGCATCTGTTCCACTTGGTGATGTAGAGTACTATTCTCTCTAAAAATGGACAATGTGTCAACATGATTACACAGAAATATCTACAGTAAATTATTAAATGTACCTTACTCTATTTATTTCAGATTTTATTTCTAACTTGGGAGAAAAAAGAATGAAAAAATATTTCTTTTTCAATGCATTCCCTCTATCTATATCAACACAATCTTGAAACTGCTTTTTACTTTTTTGGCGCTGTCATCAAATATTTAGTAAAGTACACCAAAAAGCAGCTTGAGAAGCAATTACAGTAGCTTCTCAATCTGTTTGAGAATACATTAAAGAACAACTTGCTAAATAACCTGGTTCTTCCAATACTGAACTCATTCTCATTTACTCAAACTAAACAACAGGTAAATTTGCACATTCAGCTTATAACCAAGTTTTGCCTTCTTCTAACTGATGAATGCAATCAGAAGATGAAACTGCTAAAATTTTAAGCAGCTCTATTTAAAATTATTTAAAGTAGTAAGCTAAAAACCGCATTTTAAATAGCCCAACCTGCACATACAGCAATTCGATAGCAATACGGTTCATGTCAGTGGCAATGTGCTCAGTAAAAGTTACTGATAAGTAAAGTGTCAGGGCATAATTTAAGACCTTAGTAATAGATTCAGTTGGACAATTTGACAGTAAAGAAAATGTCAATCTTTATTTATTATGCAGATAGTAGCAACTTTCTATGAGCTAAATCTAGGTGGCATTTTACTGGAATCTGTTAAAAATTTAGTCTGATAAATTTCTACCACAAAAACAGGCGGCTTACCTCCTTGCAAACTGCAGCTGTAAAACTTGTTAAAGAAAACTATGAACATGTTAACTACTGACAACTTTTCTGGAGATAAAACTCACTTTTTAATTAGTTATAATAATACATGTGTTCAGTGGACACAAGCAAGATCATAAATCCTAGAAAATGATTTTCAAATTTCCATTTATAATATACCATCAAGGCTTTGTATGGTTATCATAATATCCCTGAAGTGAAAATATCTATTTCCCTAAACTAGAAGAAAAAGCCTTATGATTAAATATATGATTACTGGAATTAAATTAAAAGAATAAAGACAAAACACTATGCAGCTAAAGGAAAATATCTTGATTCTTCTATACTATCAAAATCCCCAAACAACCTGTCCTTCAATTGTCAAATAATCCACAGAAAACTTCTAGCAAACAAGCATTATGTACTTACTTGTACCATATATAACTACAATTAATGAATAATGAGAAATGGAATTTAGGGAAACCACAAAATCAAGTCAAGCACTCATTTTTACAATTTACACAATTTACAATTTCTACACTATGATATCCTCATTTCCCATCTCATGTTGCCAGTAAAAAGCTGTAAGATAGCAAATAATTCCTTTTATTTACGTTTCATTTGCTCTAATTATATATCACAATATGGCAAATGTTTGTTTAAAAAAAAACCGAACAGAAGCCCCTATCTTCCTCTTTTGGAATGGAAGCTTCTCAAGGTCAATAATTATATTTTATTCAGGATATCCTAAACTACAACAATCTTTGCAGTATAAAAAAGTTCAATAAGTATCTGGTGAAATAAATACACTCTCTACCCTTTAGAAAGAGGTACTAATAAACAATAAATGGCCAGAATTACACACTAAAAATAAGGAGCTGAAACAATACTATGACTCAGCACAGCATAGTTATTGAAGGAAAAATTTTCTCATCTTGAAAAAATGGAGAAAATCTGCTCCTTCAGTGGCAAAAGGAACTGTGTTACATGGGAAAGCCCTAATAAACCTGTGACACAGGACTTCAAGTTGCAGAGCAAACTACTGCATTCTTGAGGTACAATAAATACAGAATTATATGAGGCAAATGTCATATGTATTTCAAAAAAAATCAAAATTTATCTGTAGCTAAGACCAAAGTTGACCATCACATCGCAGAATGAACTTGTGGAATTCAAGAATAATCAAAATGTTTAGTCAATTTTTTTAAATTATTGTTACTATATTTAAAAAATTTTGTGGCCAAATTTCATAAGAATAAAATAATAATTTCCTTCTTAGATTCCATCTGTAATTACCTCAAAAAGTTTATACTATTTCTTCCAAAAAGGATACAGAACACACTCTCTTACTATAATAACTATTTCCCTATTTAGCTACTTAAAAGTAGTTGTAATACTTGTTTTAGTACTAAAATTAATGAATTTCACAGTCAGTAATTAAAGAAATTCCTGTAGCAATAATACACATTTATAGTTAAATGGACTAATAGTTTCAACAAAGCATGCGAGGAGAACTTTAACGACCTGTATTTTTAAATATAAAAAATTAGATACTAAAAATAAACCTAAATGACATGCCCTGATTTTGTTACTCTCATAACACAAATTAGATATGATGGCACCAAAACAAACGATTGGTAATCATGTTCACATTCAAGGATGCCAGAAATAACACTGAAGCAAGCAAGACTTAGGTTATTGTCAAAGATGAATAGGAGAACCTGACCCAATGCTGAAGCTGAACTTGAACTTCAATGAATTCCTAAAATGTTTATGTGCTTACTTCTGTTGGAGAAAATTTGTATTTTTATTGAAAAAATTTAATTCAGGGTAAGTATCATCATCACAAGATATGGGGAGATCAATTAATTCTACACATTTTTCCCCTTACCCAAAAATAGTTAATCAAAAGCCATTATTCACAGGCCCTCATTAAATGGGTACTGAGCAAATGGTGAAGATTAGCCTGATACATGTCTTATGCATGCCCAAGAGCTATCCTGTGATTTTAAAATTAAACTGCTTTGACATGGTTTTGTATACATATATTAATTCTCAAAAAATCACAAAAGTAATTAACAAGGGTCAATTTCCCACCATACTGAATAAATGTTAACAAAGTATACTTCTTGCAGAGATCCCAAAACAACACTCAGATGGCATCATGTTCTGTTTCACCTGGTTTCTGCACTTGAGGAACATGTTCGCATCCTCATAACAAATGAGAAAGACCTACCCAGAGACCTTAAAGAAAATCAGAATCCATGACAAAAACGAAATCAAGACTGCAGGTCTCCTTATTTAAGAATTTACCATTAAATATGTATGAAAAGAGTCAAAGAACTAGCTGCTTCCTTACTTATGAGAACTGCTCCTTATTTGAGCCTATCAATACCATCTTCAAAAGATAACAATGAAAAAAAGTTTGCCTCATATCACTTTAAGAAATTATAAATGTTAATTAATAAATGCAAAGGAAAAAGCTAGTTAAAGGATATCATCACATTTCTTCTGGTATTCTGTTAACAAATTACTGCAACAAAAGAAAAGAAAAATTAGTTTCCTTTTTTATAATCTAGAAATATACTATGTTAAAATTGTATCTCAAAACATGCAGGGCACCCTCTCTCCCTAGGTTTCCTGCAACAAATTTATGCCAAAATAATATATATATCTACATCAGCTTAAAGTTCTTTAAAGCACTACTGACACAGTGAGATTTTAAAATCCCTTTGATCTTATTAATATCTAGACCTATAAATTCATGTGACTTTTATAAAAAAAAATTCTAAAAAAAAA
>PVIY010057241.1:0-12975 GCA_004026745.1 Myrmecophaga tridactyla
GGGAGAACTGAATTTCAATAGCCAAAAGAATGAAAGAGGACTCCTACCTTATACCCTATACAAAAATTAATTCAAAATGGAGCAAAGACTTAAATATAAGAGTCAGTACCATAAAACCTCTAGAAGAAAATGTAGGAAAACATCTTCAAGATCTAGTAATATTTCTGAACAAAATTCTTGCAAATCGAATCCAACAGCATATTAAAAGAATTATACACCATGGCCAAGTAGGATTCATCCCAGGTATGCAAGGATGGTTCAACATAAGAAAATCAATTAATGTAATAAACCATATCAACAAATCAAAGCAGAAAAACCACATGAATATCTCGACTGATGCAGAGAAGGCATTTGACGAAATTCAACATTTTGAATTTTGAAATTCAAAATTGAATTTTGAATTCAATTCCTGTTGAAAACACTTCAAAGGATAGGAATAGAAGGGAACTTCCTCAAAATGACAAAGGGAATATATGAAAAAACCACAGCTAACATCATCCTCCATGGGGAAGAATGGAAAACTTCCCCCTAAGATAAGGAACAAGACAAGGATGTCCACTATCACCATTGTTATTCAACACTGTGTTGGAAGTTCTGGCCAGAGCAATTAGACAAGAAAAAGAAATACAAGGCATCAAAATTGGAAAGGAAGAAGTAAAACTCTCACTGTTTGCAGATGATATAATATTATATGTTGAAAACCCCGAAAAATCCACAGCAAAACTACTAGTGCTAATAAATGAGTACAGCAAAGTGGCAGGTTACAAGATCAACCCTCAAAAATCTGTAGTGTTTCTATACACTAGTAATGAACAAGCTGAGGGGGAAATCATGAAAAAAAATTCCATTTACAACTGCAACCAAAAGAATATAATATTTAGGAATAAATTTAACTAAAGAGACAAAAGACCTATATAGAGAAAACTGAAGGAAATTCTTAAAAGAAATCACAGAAGACCTAAATAAGTGGAAGGGCATACCATGTTCATGGATTAGAAGACTAAATATAGTGAAGATATCAATTCTACCTAAATTGATTTACAGATTCAATGCAATACCAATTAAAATCCCAACAACTTGCTTTTCAGAAATAGAAAAACCAATAACCAAATTTATCTGGAAGGGCAGGGTGCCCTGAATAGTTAAAAGTATCCTGAGAAAGAAAAATGAAGTCGGAGGTGCCACACTACCTGACTTTAAAGCATATTACGAAGCTACAGTGGTCAAAACAGCATGGCACTGGCATAAAGATACATATACTGACCAATGGAAACAAATAGAGTGTTCAGATATAGACCCTCTCATCTATGGACAACTGATCTTTGGTAAGGAAGTCAAGCCAACTCACCTGGGACAGAACAGTCTCTTCAATAAATGGTGCCTAGAGAAGTGGATATCCACATGCAAAAGAATGAAAGAGGATCCATATCTCACACCCTATACAAATATTAACTCAAAATGGATCAAAAACCTAAACATTAGATCTAAGGCCATAAAACTGTTAGAAGAAAATGTAGGGAAATATCTTATCAATCTTATAATAGGAGGCGATTTCCTAGACCTTACATCCAAAGATGAGCATTGAAGAAAGAAAGAGAGAAAGAGAGAAAGAGAGAAAGAGAGAAAGAGAGAAAGAGAGAAAGAAAGAAAGAAAGAAAGAAAGAAAGAAAGAAAGAAAGAAAGAAAGAAAGAAAGAAAGAAAGAAAGAAAGAAAGAAAGAAAGAGGAACTCCTCAAAATTAAACACTTTTGTGCATCGAAGAACTTTGTCAAAAAAGCAAAGAGACAGCCTACACAATGGGAGACAACATTTGGAAATGGTATATCAGATAAAGGTATAGTATCCAGAATATATAATGAGATAGTTCAACTCAACAACAAAAAGTCAGACAACCCAATTACAAAATGGGCAAAAGACTTGAACAGACACTTCTCAGAAGAGGAAATACAAATGGCCAAAAGGCACATGAAAACATGCTCAACTTCCCTGGCTATTAGAGAAATGCAAATCAAAACCACAATGAGATATCATCACACAGTCACCAGAATGGCCATTATCAATAAAAGAGAAAACGACAAGTGCTGGAGAGGTTGTGGAGAAAGAGGCACACTTATCCATTGTTGGTGGGAATGTAAAATGGTACAACCACTGTGGAAGGCAGTTTGGTGGTTCCTCAGGAAGCTAAGTATAGAACTGCCATATGACCTGGCAATACCATTCCTAGGTATCTACTCAGAGGACATGAGAGCTGTAAGACAGAATAAAGTTATGAAGTATGTAACAACATGGATGGACCTTAAGGATATTATGCTGAGTGAGATTAGCCAGAAACAAAAGGACAAATACTGTATGGTCTCACTGATATGAACTAACATTAATGAATGAACTTGGATAATTTCAGTTAAGAACAGAGGTCATCAGGAGATAGAAACAGGGTAGATACTGGGTAATTGGAACTGAAGGGATACAGATTGTGCAACGGGATTGATTGTAAAAATTCAGAAATGGATAGCATAATACTACCTAATTGTAATACAATAATGTTAGAAAACTGAATGACGCTGAATGTGAGAATGATAGAGGAGGCCTAGGGGCACAAATGTAATCAGAAGGAAAGATATAAAACAAAGACTGAGATGGTATAATCTAGGAATGCCTAGAGTACATAATGATAGTGACTAAATGTACAAATTTAAAAATGTTTTGCATGAGGAAGAACAAAGGAATGTCAATAATGCAGGGTGTTGAAAATAGATGGTAATTAATATTTTAAGACTTTAACTTATGTGTAAGACTAAAGCAAAAAATGTTTATTTGGTACAAAATTTATATTTTGACTAATGCATTTCCTAATATAACTTATGTGGATAGCTTAATTGAACACCAAGTACATGGAACCTTGAGTAGGGCATGAAATTTTGTAGGTTTGTCCAGAGTGATGCCTTGATAAATCCCAGAAGGATTTGAACAGTGAATAAAAAAGCATTTGCAAAGTCCCCTTGGGGGAATGGTGAGAAAAGGGGAAAATTCAGCTTCCCCAAGTAGAGAATTCTTGATATTCTCACAAGCAGTGGGGACAACCAAAGCAATAGGCTGAGCCCCCAATCTTGGGGGTTATTCATATGAACTTAATGCCACAAAGGATAGGCCAAGCCTACTTAAAATTAGGCCTAAGAGTCACCCCCAGGAGAACCCCTCTTTTGTTGATCAGATGTGGCCTCTCTCTCTCAGCCAACGTGACCAGCAAACTCACTGCCCTCCCCATCTCTACGTGGGACATGACTCTCAGGGGTGTGGACCTTCCTGGCAACGTGGAACAGAAATCCTAGAATGAGCTGGGACTCAACACCAAGGCATTGAGAAAACCTTCTCGACCAAAAGGGGGAAGAGACAAAACAAAGCATCAATGGCTGAGAGATTCCAAACAGAGTCGAGAGGTTATCCTTACACATTAAATACATAGCACCTTTTTTAGTTAAGGCATAACAGAGAGGATGGAGGGAACTGCCTGAAAATGTAGCGCTGTGTTCCAGTAGCCACGTTTCTTGAAGATGATTGTATAATGATATAGCTTTTGCAATGTGACTGTGTGATTGTGAAAACCTTGTGTCCAATGCTTCTTTTATCTACCTTATGGACAGATGAGTAAAACATATGGATTAAAAATAAATAAATAATAGGGGGAACAAATGTTAAAATAAATTTAGTAGATTGAAATGCTAGTGATCAATGAAAGGGATGTGTAAGGGGTATGGTATGTATGAATTTTTTTCTGTTGTCTTTTTATTTCTTTTTCTGAATTGATGCAATTTGTTCTAAGAAATGATCATGATGATGAATATACGACTATGTGATAAAAAAAGAATGTTCATATTGTATGTTGATTGGTTTTGTTAATTAAAATTTTAAAAATTAAAAAAAAATTTAAAAAAAGATCTAGCAATAGGATGTGGCTTCTTAAACTTTACACCTAAAGCACAAGCTATGAAAGAAAAAATAGACAAATGGGAACTCCTTAAGATCAAGAGCTCCTGTGCCTCAAATGACTTTGTTAGAAAGGTGAAGAGGCAGCCAACTCAATGGGAGAAAATATTTGGAATCCACATATCAGATAAAGGCTTGCTATACCATGTACATAAACAAATTATACAGCTTAACAACAAAAGAGCAAACAACCCAATAATAAAATGGGCAGAGGAAATGAATAGGTTCTTTTCTGAAGAGCAAATATAGATAGCTAAAAAGCACATGAAGAGATGCTCATTCTCATTGGCTAAAAGGAAGATGCAAATTAGGATGACAATGTGATATCACCTCACACCTATAAGAGTAGCTGCTATTAAACAAATAGGAAACTATAAATGTTGGAGAGGATGTGGAGAAATTGTAATACTTATTCATTGCTGGTGGAAATGTACAATGGTTCAGCTGCTGTGGAAATCAGTTTGGTGATTCCTCAGAAAACTACATATTGAGTTGCTGTATGACCCAGCAATACCAAAACTCCGTATAAACCCAGAAGAGTTGAGGGCACTGACACGGACAGACATTTGTACACTGATGTTCACTGTGGCATTATTCACAATTGCCAAGAGATGGAAGCAATCCAGGTGCCATTCAACAGACGAGTGGATAAACAAAATGTGATATATATATATACAGACAATGGAATATATGCAAAATTTAGACAAAATTACATCTCAAAACATATGACAATAAGGGCAAACCTTGAGGACATAATGCTGAGTGAAATAAGTCAGACACAAAAGGACAGATACTGTATGATTCCATCATTATGACTCTGGTAAAGCCTCCAGTGTTTTTGGAGCAGCTAGAAGGAAAAGTCTGAGTTGAGGGCCTGGTAGCCCATGAAAATCTCTGGGACCTGTTCTGTAGCTGCTTATTGAAGTGTGCTTTGAAAATTATTGCTTTTTTATTTCTTTTCTTTGTATAAATATAATATATGTATATATAATATATATTATAACAAAAAATGGTAAAAAAAAAATTGGCTACAACCCTGACACAGTAGAATCTGTGCCAATTTCTGGTTTGCATGGGGACAACATGCTGGACGCTAACATGTCTCAGTTCAAGGGATGGAAAGTCACCCAATAAGGATGGCGAAGCTGGTGGAACCACACTGCTTGACACTCTGGATTGCATTCTGCTGCCTACTAATCAAACTGACAAACCCTTATGTCTGTTCCTTCAGAATATCTACAAAATTGGTGTTGTCAGTATGTGCCTATTGGCCGAGTGGAGACTGGTGTTCTCAAACCAGGCATGGTGGTCACCTTTACTCTAGCCAATATTACAACTGAATTAAAGTCGTTGAAATGCACCATGAAGCTTTGAGTGAAGTTCTTCCTGGGGACAACTTTGGCTTCAATGTCAAGAACATGTCTGTAAAAGATGTTCGTCACGGCAATGTGGCTGATGACCCACCCATGGAGGCAGCTGGCTATACTGCTCAGATGATTATCCTGAACCATCCAGGCCAAATCAGTGCTAGCTATATACCTGTGCTGGACTGTCACACAGCTCACATTGCTTGCAAGTTTGCTGAGCTGAAGAAGAAGATTAATCACCGTTCTGGCAAGAAGCTGGAAGATGGCCCCAAATTCCTGAAATCTGGTGATGCTGCCATCACTGATATGATTCCTGGCAAGCCCATGTGTTGAAAGCTTCTCTGACTAACCTCTTCTGATTGTTTTGCTGTTCATGATGTGAGACAGACAGTTGCTATGGGTGTCATCAAGGCAGTGGTCAAGAAGGCTGCTGGAGCTGGCAAGGTTACCAAGTCTTCCCAGAAAGCTAAGAAGGCTAAATGAATATTACCATAACACCATAACACAGTTTTAATCAGTGGTGGAAGAATGGTCTCAGAACTTTGTCTCAATTGGTCATTTAAGTTTAATAGCAAAAGACTAGTTAATGATAATGCACTATATAACCTTCAGGAGGAAAGGAATGTCTTGTAGACCATTTGTTTTTGTGTGGCAGTTTAAGTTATTAGTTTTTAAAATCAGTAGTTTTTAAATGGAAACAATGGCCAAAAATCTGTCACAGAATGTTGAGACCCATTAAAACAAAGTTTAATGAGAAAAAGAAAGTATTGGCAAAGTCTCTTCAGGGAGTGGAGAAAAAATATGGAACTATTAAACTTTCCGCTTGAGATATCCCTAATACTCTCTCAAACATTAAAGACTTCCACGTTAATAGGTCATGCCCTCAATCTTGAGGCTTGGTCTTATGAAACATTTTAATTTGTAACAGAGAAGCTAAGCCTACCTATAATAATGCCTAAGAGTTACTTCCAGAGAGCTTCCTATATTGCTCAGATGTGGCATCTCTCTCTCTCTCTAAGCCCAACCCTGCAAGTAAAATCATTACCACCCCCTAGATATATGGGACATGACATCTAGGGGTGTACGTCTCCCTGGCAATGTGGGACATGACTCCCAGGGATCAGCCTGGCCCTGGCACCATGGGATCAACAAAGGGAGGAAAGAAATTAACAAAATAAGTTATCGGTGGCTCAGAGATCTCAAATAGAATCAAGAGGCTATTCTAGAGGTTACTCTTATGCAAGCTTCAGCTAAATATTGCTAATCACCATGGTACGCCAAGCCCCAATCAACAGTATTCCGGAAAACCCTAACAAATACAAAGGGCTCTATAATAAAGTTTCACTCACTAAGTTATTTTTCAGAAACCTATAACCACCAGATGGTTCCTAGGCCAAATAAACATTGAAACCTAGAGTTACCTGTCTCTCCAAAAGCATCAACCAGTTGCATCCCCCTACCCCGTAATGTCAACACCCTTTTCAACACAAAGAAGTTAGAATGGCCATTGCCCAAATATCCCTAAATAGTGAGAGAAGGATCAAAGGAGAAGTAGGAATTGTATCAGAGAAGATAGGATTTTTAAAATGAGTATGACTACTGAATCATTATATTGATTTTTTTTTTTTAGTCTCCAGTGTCTTAGAACAGCTGGAAGGAAACACCTGAAATGGTGGAACTGTAACCCACACCATAATTTGAAATTTGTTCTAAAACTACTTGTTAAAATATACTTTGAAATTTATGTTTTTGTATATAATTTCACAATAAAAATGTTTAAAAAATAAATATTACCATAAAAAAGGAAATCAGTTCTGTGTCTGTATACCATCAATAAAGAATCCAAAAATGAAATCTAAATGCATTTTCAATATCATCAGAAATAATAAAATGCTAAGTAATGAATTTAACAAATGAAGTATAAGACTTATATACTGAAAACTACAAGATATTACCTAAATAAATTAAAGGAGACCTAAATAAGTAGAAAGACAGCTTATGTTTGTGGATTGAGATAATATTATATCATTAAGATGGCAATATTCTCTATATTGATCTGAAGATTCAACACAATCCCATCAAAAATCCCAGTTGGCACTTTTGCAGAAATTGAAAAGCTGATTCTGAAATTCATATGAAAATTCAAGGGATGCAGAACAGCCAAAACAATCTTGAAAAAATAAGAACAAAGTTGGAGGACTCACATTTCCCAATTTCAAATTTTATTACAAAGGTAAGGTTATCAAGATGGTGTGGTACTGACATAAGGATAGATATTTAGATCAATAGAATAGAATCAAGTGTCCAGAAATAAACCCATATATCTATGGTCAATTGATTTCAACAAGGGCACCATGACAGTTCAACAGGAAAAGAACAGTCTTTTTAACAAACGGTGCTGGGAAAACTGGACATCTATGTGCAAAAGGGTGAAGTTGTATAGCTACCTCACAACATATACAAAACTTAATTCAAGGACTTGTAGTCAATCAAATAGAATAAAGCTAGAAATCAATAATGCGCAAAACTGGAAAATTCACAAATAGATGGAAATTAAACAACACACTCTTAACAAACAATGGTCACAGAAGAAACCACAGGGGAATATTAGGAAATATCTTGAGATGAATGAAAACTAAAACACACATACCAAAACTAAGGGGTGCAGTAAAGTCAGTGTTGAGAGGGAAATTAATAGCTGTAGATGCTGACATTAAAAAACGAAGATCACTAATCAGTTAACTAATTTCACAAATGGAGGAACTATCAAAAAAGGAGAAGTTAAACTCCAAGAGAGCAGAAGGAAAGAAGTAATAAAGACTAAATTGGAGATAAATGAAGTAGAGAACAAAAAGTAGAATCAACAACAACAAAAAAAGTTGGTTATTTTAAAAGATAAATGAAATCAACAAACCGGTACCTAGACTGACAAAGGAAAAAAAGAAAAGATGCAATAAACAAAAATTAGAGATGGAAGGGGGGACATTACTACCAAACCCACCAAAGTAAAAAGGATTATAAGAGGATACCAAGAATAACTTTATTCCAACAAATTAGTTAAACCAGATGAAATAGACAAATTCCTAGAAATTCACAAATTACCTACACTGGCTCAAGTAAAAATAGAAAATCTCAACAGTAATCAAAAACCTCCCAACAAAGAAAAACCCAGGACCAGATTGTTTCACAGATGAATTTTACCAAACATTCCAAGAATTAACACCAATCCTGCTTAAAGTCTTCCAAAAAAATTGAAGAGGAGGGAACATTTCCTAACTGGTTCTATGAGGCCAATACAAAGTCAGATGAAAACCCAAAGTCAGATAAAGATGCCACAATGAAAGAAAATTACAGACCAATATCTCTTATGAGAATAAACACAAAAATCCTCAATATAATACTAGCAAACCTACTCCAATAGAACTTAAAAGAATTATGCACAATGATCAAGTGGGATTTGTCCTAGGTATGCTAGAGTGGTTCAACATAAGAAAATCAATTAATATAATACACCATATTAACAGAACAAAGGAATAAAAAAACCACATGATCATCTCAATGAGGCAGAAAAAGCATTTGACAAAACCCAGCACCCCTTTTGATTAAAACGCTTAAAAAACTAAGAATAGAAAGAAAAATTCTATTCACAAAGGTAGTGTCATATGGACTTTAAAGACATGCAAAATTTTAATAACTGTTTTCTGAACATAATAATACAAATTTAGTTTAGTAAATACAGAAAAACACAAAGAAGAAAACATAAATCACAAATTATCTACTAATGAGATAAAAGCCACCATTAACATTTAGGCTATTAACATATCTTTACACACACATATATGAAAGTCCATGTGTTTGTGAATACATACATATGTATTTTTTCAAACGAAAGTTGTGATTGACAAGGATTGTAAGGGAAACAAAAGGTATAAAATTTTTTAAAGAATATTACGGAATCATTATATAGATATTCCTTTTTGCTTTCTGGTGTACTGGAGTAGAGAAAGAGAAATACCTGAAATCTCTAAATTGTAATCCAGCTGCCTTGATTTCTGATAATGATTGTATAGCCTTTATCTTCTGCCTCTGTGATTATAAAAACCTTGTGACTAACCTTCATTTGTACCTAATATTCCAGTTTCCCAACTTTAGAGTCTTGTAATCACTATAGACAGCCCTTAATGTTTATTAACGAAGGGTCTTCGGTGAGCCCAGAACTAACCAACCCAAAAATCCGAAGTTATCTTGATAATCTAGACAGGAGCTAACCAAAATGGGCCTACCTGACATGTGCAATAGCTTAGACTTTAACCTACAAGTCACCTATACCTCATCCTGCCATTTTCTTATACACAATTCTCTTACTAAGCATGTAATCAAGCTGCACATGCTCAATAATTAGATCACCACTAATTACATTATCTGGAGCCATTGTGCTTATTATCCTAAACCCTGCCCGTTTTTTTTCTCTAATAAAATGATCAAAATTACTGTAGTTTAGGGAGACAGATTTTGGGCCACTAGGCCATCTACTCTCCTACTATGCACCTAGTAATAAACGCTTTCTGTCTTTGAAACCCTGGTGTCTCAGGAATTGTTTACTGAGTAGGTCAGACAAAAGAATCCTCAGCCTTTGTCCAGTAACACCAGGACTGGATTCAAATACTGCCACTGCCTCTATGAAGCCTGAGCAAGTTATTTAAAACATGCTGAACCTGTTTCCTCACCTGTAAAATGGGGATAATACTTACATAGGAGGGTTGTTTTAAAGATCAGGGACACTTTAAAGTATTATTTCTAGAGAATGATAGGGATTGAGCATGAGTGGATGTTTGTACAGCAGGCTGTTTAGGTAGCTGTATTGGTTCTGCTTGCTTCTGGTGTAAGGTACATGAAGGGAAGCGGGAGGACAAGGAGAACTTACTGAATCCCAAGGGACAAACCCATGGATCACAAGGGTTTCAGATCCCAGTTAACTGCAAGAGCAAATTAGCTAGAAGTGATAATAGGTCTTTTAAATAAATGATAGTCTTTTAAAGCTCTCAATGAACTGCTCTTAAGGAATAGCCCACTAGATTCATGGAGAAATCACTTAGCCTTGTGATTTCCTTCTGAGACCTATATTTTCTAGTCAACAGACCAAAGTTACTAGCTCATTTTTCCTTACTGTTACTTTAATACTCATAGTCCTTGAAAATCTTTCTGTTCCTCACAAAGCAGAGTTACAGAAGGACTTTTAATATGGCTAGCACTAGACTGCTGATTTACTGAGTGAACTTGGATAGGCAGATCATCTTTCTTTTCTGGTTTTCCCTGAAACAGAGCAGACAGGTTCCTGTCCCTGAGCAAAAGCATCTGCATAGGAAGAGCCACTCAGGACCACCAATTTAGGTGAAGTGTCTGTTTGCATAATCCACTTTTCTCCTAGAGATGAAACAGAAAAGCAATCATCCATTCATCTCTGGCACAGGAGACCATTATTCTGCCCTTACTGTGATTTCAATCTAATTTAGATGTCAGCTACACTTATGAGCTTGTAATTGATTAAGCTATTAAGATAAACAGATGGTGACTCCTAATCAGTGTGAGGGCAGGATAACTTGGAGAGCTTGGAGACCTGTCAATAAAAACCTATTTGCAATGCCACTGAATATGCCAGTACCTCACAGAAGAAGACTCTAAACATAGCCTTAAATCATTGGGAGATAATGGGGGGAAAACAGAGAGGCAATCAGTACCCAAGGCAACAGGGGTGATGTGGGGTTCGCTCAATGGGAGACTGTGTAAACAGAGGATGGAAGGGGTGATAATGAGATTAAGAAGCCACAGAGGCCAACAGTCCCTGCCCTGCTACTGCAGCCCCAGTAGCTGAGAATGCAATCAGCATCACAGAACTCAAGTGCTCGCCTCTGAAGAGAGACAGTCTTAAGTCATTCAACCAGTCTTTACTGGAGGCCTCCTACATTCAGGACAGTATCAGGCACTGGGAACTATACAAAGATGAATAAGCTCTGCTGCTAGAAAGCTTGTAACCCAATGTTCATACACAATCACAATACACATCCCAACATAATTGCATACAGGGATCAGGGAAATCTGACCAGATTGGAAGGAAAACCCATAGAAAAGGTGTCAAGGAAGATTCATAGCATCAAATATGATACAAGCATCAAGTGAGATGACTTGAAATTGAAATACGTCCTTCACTATCGTAGTTTCAGTGGTGTGATAGGAATAGAAACTAATGGAGTGAGTAAACAGGTGGAGATAATATGTGGACTTTTCCCCTAAGAAGCTGAACTGAGAAGGCAAAGAGAGAAACAAAGCTCTCTGTTTCTAGAGAAAGAGTGAATGTCAAGTAAAGGATTTTTCACGATGGAAGAGTCTTGAGTTTGAGAATCTCGTAGTGAGACAGAGGCAGAAGCTACAGGTGACTGAGCTAACAACTGATCAGATTAAGTGACAAGAATGCTGGAATCTGTAAAATAGGAGTTGACTAGTGTTCAGCAGGAGGGTACCCAAGACCAGAAGAATTGCCTGATGTGCATTGTATTACTTAGGGTTCTCTAGAGAAACAGAATCAACAGGAAACACTCACAAATATAAAATTTATAATAGTGTCTCACATAACTGTGGGAACGCAGAGTCCAAAAACCACAGGGTGGCGAAGTCAACGACCCGATTGAGGGTCTAGACAAACTCCATAGGAGAGGCTCGCTGGCCAAAGCAGGAAGAAGAGCCTGTCTCTTCTGAATCCTCCTTAAAAGGCTTCCAGTGATTAGATTGAGCATCACTCATTGCAGAAGACACTCCCCTTGGCTGATTACAAATGGAATCAGCTCTGCATGCAGCTGACATGATGGTGATTTAATTCTATGAAATGTCCTCATCGCAACAGACAGGCCAGCACTTGCCCAACCAGGCAAACAGGTACCACCACTGGCCAAGATGACACATGAACCTGACCAAGACAGTCCACCCCTTGTCAACTTGACAGCTATACAAATCACCTTAAACCATACCTAATTTCTAAATAAAAAGCAATAAAACACAAATATTTTCTTTCACCTAACAATACTCAACTATCCTGCATATAACTGGAAACACATTAAATCTCTGCAGAATACGGTGCAAGTCTTTGGGTAATTTTCATTCTTAAACCTGATATCTTACAACCTAAATAGTATAACATGAACAAACAGTATTACAATACTCGTTTCTGTAACTGATCATGTGGTCGTAGTTCATATTTATCACTACCTTCTTCCACTACCCATTCCATGTTCCTTTTACCTTCAGCAAGCACTTCAGCTGGCCGTGGTTCTTTGCCTGGTGGGGTGACCCAAACCTTCATTCCTGAAGTTTCAGAGCCATTGGTACTCCTGGCTGGATTGGGTTGTTGCAGTTTTCCATTGTGTTCTAGTCTGCTAGCTGCCAGAATGCAATATACCAGAAACGGAATGGCTTTTAACAAGGGGAATTTAATGAGTTGCTAGTTTACAGTTCTAAGGCCGAGAAAATGTCCCAATTAAAACAAGTCTATAGAAGTGACCAATCAAAGGCATCCAGGGAAAGATACCTTGGTTCAAGAAGGCCGATGAAGTTCAGGGTTTCTCTCTCAAGT
>PVIY010057242.1:0-12981 GCA_004026745.1 Myrmecophaga tridactyla
AAAAAAAACATCAAAACTTGAGGATTTAACTGCTCACCTGGAGAATTTACAGAAGGAACAGCAAACTAACCCCAAAGCAAAAAAAAGAAGAAGAGAAATAATAAAAATAAAAGCAGAAATAAACAAACTGGAAAACAATACAAAGAATCAACAAAACCAAAAGTTGATTCTTTGAGCGAAATCAGCAAAATCGATGGACCCCTCGCTGGACTAACAAAGAAAAAAGAGAGAGGATGTAAATAAACAAAATAAGAACTCAGAGGGGGAGGTATTACTAAAGAGTATGAAGAAATTTTTTAAATTATAAGAGAATATTATGAACAACTATATGCCAACAAACTGGAAAGTTAGATGAAATGGGCAAATTCCTAGAAACATACGACTAACCTATACTAATTTGAGAAGAAATAGAAGATCTCAACAAACCAATTACAAGGACAGATTCAATCTGTCATTAAAAATCTTCCCACAGAGAAAAGCCCAGGATTATCTAGATGGTTTCACAGGAGAATTTTATCAAATATTCTAAAAAAAAAACTATTGCCAATCCTGCTCAAACTCTTCCAAAAATTTGAGGAAAAAGGAATGCTACCTTACTCATTTTTATGAAGCCAACATCACACTATACCAAAATTGAATAAAGATGCTAAAAGAAAGGAAAACTACAGATTAATCTCCTTAATGAACATACATGTAAAAACTCTTAACAAAATACTAGTAAAGTGAATCCAATGCCACATTAAAAGAATCAACATCATGACCAAGTGGTATTCACACCAGGAATGCAAGTGTGGTTCAACACAAGAAAATCAATCAATGTAATATAGCACATTAACAAATCAAAAGGGAAAAATCACATGATCATATCAATTGATGCTGAAAAAGCATTTGACAACATCCAGCATCCTTTCCTTATAAAAGCACTACAAAAGTTAAGAATCAAAGGAAACTTTCTCAATATCACAAAGGGCATATATGAAAAACCCATAGCCAGCATCATACTAAATGGTGAAAAATTGAAAGCATTCCCCCAAAGACTGGGAATGAGAGAAGGATGCCCATTGTCACCACCATAATTAAACATTGTATTAGAAGTCCTAGCTAGAGCAATTAGACAGGAGAAAGAAATAAAAGGCATCCAAATAGGAAACAAATAGGAAAGAAGTAAAACTTTCATTATTTGCAGATGACATGATCCTATACTTAGAAAAACCTGAGAAATCTACAGCAAAGCTACTTGAGCTAATAAACAAATACAGCAAAGTACCAGGATACAAGGTTAATTGACAAAAATCAGTAATATTTCTGTACATAGGCAATGATCTATCTGAAATGACAATTAAGGAAAAATTCACTTCAAAATAATGACCAGAAGAATCAGGTTATCTAGGAATAAGCTTAACTAGGGATGTCAAAGACTTATGCACAGAAAATTACCAAACAAATTTGCTAAAAGAAATTTAAAATGACCTAAATAGATGGAAAGATATTCCATGCTCATGGGTGGAAAGGTTGAATGTCATCAAGATGTCAATTATACCCAAATTGATCTACAAATTCAATGCAATATCAATCAAAATCCCAACAGCCTACCTTGACGACTTGGAAAATCCAGTTATCAAATGTGCATGGAAGGGAAAGAGACACCAAATAGCTAAAAATATCCTTAAAAAGAATAACTAAGAGGGAGGAGTCACTCCCTGACTTTAAAGCTTACTATAAAACCACAGTGGTCAAAACAGCATGATACTAGCACAAAGATAGATGACTGACCAATAGAATAGAATTAAGAGTGCAGAGATTGACCACCAAATTGATGGACATTTGATCTTTGATAAGCCCCCAAATCCACTGACCTGCAACAGAACAGTCTTTTCAGTAAACAGGTATGGGAGAACTGGATTTCAATAGCCAAAAGAGTGAAAGAGGACCTTTACCTTACACCCTATAAAAAATTAATTAAAAATGGATTAAAGACTTAAATGTAAGACCAAGTACCATAAAACTTCTAGAAGAAAGTGCAGAGAAACATCTTCAAGACCTAGGAGTAGCTTCTTAAACTTTACACCTAAAGTGCAAGCAGCAAAAGAAAAAAATAGACAAATGGGAACTTCTTAAGATTAAAAGCTTCTGTGCCACAGAGGACTTTGTTTAAAAAGATGAAGCAGCAGCCAACTCAATGGGAGAAAATATTTGGAAACCACATATCAGATAAAGGCTTGATATCCTGTGTACATAAAGAAATTATACAGCATGCCAACAAAAGAACAAACAAACTAATTATAAAATAGGCAGAGGATATTAACAGGCATCTTTCTGAAGAGCAAGTTCAGATGGCTAAAAAGCAAATGAAGAGCTGCTCATCTTCATTGGCTATAAGGGAGATGCAAATTAAGATGACAATGAGATATTACCTCCCACCTATAAGAATGGTTGTTATTAAGCAAACAGGAAACTACAAATGTCAGGCAGGATGTGGAGAAATTGGAACACTCATTCACTGCTGGTGGGAATGTATAATGGTGCAGCCACTGTGGAAGACAGTTTGGCAATAATTCAGAAAACTAAATATTGAGTTGCCCTATGACCCAACAATACCAATACTCAGTATTTACCCAGAAGAGTTGAAGGCAGGGACATGAACAGACATTTGCACACCAATGTTCATAGTGGCACTATTCACAATGCCAAAAGATGGAAACAACCAAAGTGCATATTAACAGAGGAGTGGATAAACAAAATGTGATATATACATATGATTGGAACATTATGCAGCAGGAAGGCGAAATGATGTCTTGAAACTTATGACAATGTGGATGAACCCTGAGGACATAATGCTAAGTGAAATAAGTCAGACACAAAAGGACAGCTACTATATGATTTCACTATTATGACTCTGATAAAGGGAATTTCAGAGATTACACTGCAGACTATAAGCAGACCTACAGATACACAGAACTAGAGATGGGGGAAAGGCTACCGAAAGAGGGTGAATCTAAATGGCAAGGAAATGCATAGAAGTGATGGTAACTAATTCGCGTATTCTTAAGTACCATTGCTGTATTTAAGGTGACTATGGCTGAAAAGGGATGTTCAGTGCCATGCATTCCAACGATTAAATTTATGATTATAAATAAGTTTTCACATGAACTATTTCAATGGTTTGATAGTGGACAAGGAGTCAATGGTAGAGGGATATATGGGGGAAAATGCATGCTTTGGTCAGTAGTTAATAGGCAGTTCGAGAGTGGTAATGGTCATAGTTTGCTAAACCCCAATCAAAATCCCTTCTGTGGACTCTTAAGAGCACCTGGGGCTCAAACTGAGACTCTATAAAGGCTTCAAGTACTAGGTTTGCCTTCCTGGAACATATAATTCCCAGTGGGTTCCTAGGTCAGATTAATCCTGAAACCCGAAGGGACCAGCCTCTCCAGAATTGTCAATTGATTGCTTTCCCCTGACCTTCAGGGTGGGCACCCCTTCTCAGCATGAGAGAGTCAGAACAGGCATTCCCCAAGGCTCCCTATAGAGCAGGAGAGGAATTAACGGAGGAGGTACAGCACAGAAAATGGGTTTAACAAACGAGTATGAATGCTGAATCACTATATTAATATTACTTCTAGCCTCCAGTGTGTTGGAGCAGCCTGAAGGAAAAATCTGAGATGATGGAATGGTAGTCCATAACAAACTCTGGGACCTGTTCTGTAGCTGCTTGTTGAAGTGTGCTTTGAAAATTATTGCTTTTTCTCTTTCTTTGCTTTGTATATATATTTTAATATTAAAAAAAACATTGGGGGTGCAAGGATAGTTCAGTGATAGAATTCTCACCTGCCATGTGGGAGACCTGGGTTCGGTTCCTGATCCTAGCACTTCCCAAAAAACAAACAAGCAAACAAAGAAAACAAACAAGCAAAAATTCAACAAATGGTGCTGCAAAAATGGGATACTTACATGGAAAAATAATGAAATGTGACCTCAGTATACAGCATACGTAAATAAAATAAAATAAAACATTAACAACTATAGGCAGCTGTAGTAATATTAGATAAGATAGATTGCTGAAATCAAAAATTTGAAGATATTTAGTAACACAGGTCATTACTATAACAAAGCTGATAGTTGTAAAAGCTTTCTACTCAATATTCTGGAAATTAACTATCAAATTTTGATAGTTAATTAAATGGTATTTAAGGTAATGTTTAATACTTAGAATATCAGAAACTTTAATATCTGTATTTGTAGATATTTTCCTTGCTCGCCTTAGTTTTAAATTGGTTTATGAAACATGTTGTACAAACAGGCTTTAAAATGATTATTTAGATATTTTATTTAAATATGCCTGTGAATAAGCTAACATATCCATTTTTATGGTTAAGATCTTCATTTGTGTATTGTAAAAATATTTACATTTTCCTGAAATCAGGAAAATGTTCCGTAACACAGGTCATTACTATAGCAACGTAGATATTTGTAATAACTTTCTACCTGATATTTTTAGAACATTCAGTTTTGACACTGATCAAATGGTATTTACGTTAGTGCTTAATATTTAGGACTTAAGAAACTCTGATGTCTGAATTTGTAGATTTTTTCCTTATTGCCTTAATTTTAAATTGGGTTATAAAACTTACTGCGCAAACACAGGTTTTACCATGATTATTTGGATACCTTATTAAATATGCCTATGGATATGCTAACTAAAATATCCATTTTGGGGTGGTTCTAAGTGTATTGTTTGTTTTCTTAAATAAATACACATTATATTATATTATATTATATTATATTATATTATATTATATTATATTATATTATACTATACTATACTATACTATACTATACTATATTATATTATATATATAAAAGCCTAGTAAAGTAAAAAAGATGCATCAACCCTGTTCTTTCAGAAACTACTAAGTGGTCTCAATACAGTTGCCCTCCCTCCCCCAAAGTAGAATTTCACCTGGGCCCATGGACACCCAAGATTAAGACTCTTTGCCTGGCCTTCCTGGCAGCCTGGTGCACCTGCTGGACAGCAGGGCATAAACTCTGTGTCCCATGGCCAGCTTCTGAGAAGCTTCCCAGAGAGATAGTGTGAGAGTCCACTTTCAACCACACCAGCGCTGACCATCCTACAGCTGAGAACACCAAGAACAAGATTCGGCAACAAGATGGGAAGAGCCTGCGTCTCTCAAGCACGACCTGCCCAGGCTTGCTTGTGGGAGAAAAATGAACTTGTGCCTTGTTTAACCACTGTCACCTTGGAGGTCTGTCTCTCAAGGAGAAAGTGACAAGCCCACTGTCAGAGTGGGCTCTTAATGCATCTTCCTAACTGACGGATCAAGTCCATCTAACAGCAGTAAGGATGAGTCAATTCCACGTAAAACTTTGGGCTAAGAGGCACGGGGGTGATCCCAGAGAAAACAGAGGTCTTGTTACCGTGAAAGGTGTGGTACTGGGAGTCCCTGCCAAGGTCCCCACTTATGTGCCTGATGGCCTTCTTCAAAGCCCCTTGAACTAATACCCCTTGTCTTAGTTTGTCTGACCTGTTATCTCAAATCCTGCACAGTGGTTGGTTTAAACAGGAATCTACTGTCTCAGTCGAACCTGCTTTCCCCCCCAGGGGATTCCAGGGCTGGCTGGCCACAGTCATTGGAGCTCCTTGGCCCTTACCTCTGCCTCCCACCACGTGATGTCTTCTTCATTCCCGCTTCTGTGATTCCCTAGCTCCTTAGAAGGTCTCCAGGAATCCAGTTTAAGACCCATGCTCATTCAGTTAGGCCACACCCACAGGAACACGGAGCAGTGTTTTGGGGGTGGGCTCGACCTACCCCATCCCTCAACAGTACCCCTGAATGTTCTGCCCTCTTCTGCATTCCTCCCACCTCTCAGGCTGCCATTGCCGTCCACCTCCTTCCACCTAATGAACCCTGTGGCCGTCAGCTCCTAGCTCTGTGTTTGCTTATCCAAGCTCCACCCCAGGCTAAACCCCACCAGCATAGAGCCCTCCCTGAGAGCCTGTGATTTGGGCATGGATTTTTTTTTTTTTCCTTAGTCTTTCTCTGGTTAAATGCCAGTTACCTTGTTTTTACAGAGTCAAGCCATCATGTTCCAGCCCCAAGAGGCACAGCGGCTTTTCAGCCTGCCTTCCCCTCAGCGTGGGACCACTGCAGAGAGGAATCCCAAGAACCAAGCCATTAGGAATTGGGCAATTAATGTGTTACGACTTTTTTCTTCTGGGGCTGTCAATTAGTGAACCACTATCATTACTATTATTTCACTGGTGATTTAATGAATCTGAGAATGTGACATTTTAGATATGACTTAAGATAAGTGGGTTCAATTCTGCTAAATTGAGTTTTTATTACTACGAGGCTATTTTCCTGCAGAAAAATGTAAATGTGCTTTTGAATGGAAGGTGATGTGTCAGAAACTCAAATGTTTCTTAAACTTTTTGAGTGACCAAATGTGTCTGCAATACTCCAATCTGTCTCTCCATAGGTAGGTGAAAGAAGAATCTGACCACCCCCCACTCCCAATCATTCCAGGGGACCTGAGAGGCCCCTCATTATTCAGTGCAGATGAAGGCAAGTGGATCTTCAGCCAGGGCAGGCCTCAGCTGAGCGGCAGCACAGAGCTCTGCAGGGCTCGTGTGCTTGGGCCTTGCTGTTTGAATCACCTAGGAAGGGAAATGCTTAGCACACGAAATGGAGCTGGAGATTGGACTGCCTTTGTGTAGTTTAATTGGACACATCCTTTATTTAGGGACTTAAATATGTGCCAGCATTATGTAGAAAATCTTAGCAATGGAATTGATGATGAATGTGGCTTAAATGTGGTCAAAAGCAGTTTGTGAGCTCACAACTTCTGCACAAGACGAACTGGGGCCAAGCTGCAGAGTATTTGGTGCCCGCAAAAGGTTTGATGCCATATTGGAATCTCCTGGGAAATGTCAGAGGGGGAATGTGCTCCCATCGGCTGCCTAACACAACCCACTGCATGTGCAGGTTACACCTGGGCTTCCGCGTCTCCCCCATAGAATGGCAGGGCAAGAGGAGTCAACAAACCCATGCTCATGCCATCTGCTGTGCCATAATAAATGGCTGCATCACTGACCCAAGAGGCTTATTTCTCCTGCAAGCATCCACAAAACTAGCCAGCTCAGTTGCCATCTTGCAAGTAGTATAACCCCATTTCCCCATTGCCAGGGGTCAGTACAGAGATTGCCATGGAAACCAGTTCTGGATATGGGACCTGAAGGGATGCATGCCAGGGTCTTCTTAAGAAAGATTTTAGAAGATGCATCTAAAACGCATCTCTCCGCATTTGCATGCTGCTTTTCAGGGGACATGAAGCTCAGTGCTTTTGTGGCCCCCTTGGGACATTCAAGGAAGAACCCACCCAAATGACAGAGCATAAAGAAGAGCCCAGGTCCTCCCTGACATGGCTAAGCCAACCTAGTAGGTCTTGCCTCAAACTTCTCCATAAGTGAGACAACAAATGTCCTCAGGGTTACTCTCTATTCTTGGCATTTAGAAGCAAACTAGCTCTTGAGTTCATTTGGAGTAGATTATCAGGCTAGCACCTTCTTGAACCAGGATTAGTGAGTGCCTGAGAGCCAGGTGAAAGGAGAACCAGAGCCGGGACACGTCACGGTGAGTAGGGAGGCTCCAGATCCAGGACTTCGAACGTGTATGCATAAGAAATGGTTTCCACACAGCCTCTGGAAAGGGACATCTCTGTCCAGGACAGTTCGAGTTAGTGAACCTGGAGATGGTGTTTCTTTTCTCTGACTTGATTGACTCCCTTGTCTGCAGAGGTTCAGGGGGAAGGCGGAAGAGGAGGCATGTGACCTCACCTGGGAGGAGGGGGCTGCAAGGGCAGATGATATCGAAGGCTGGCTGAACTCAGAGCAAGCACAGCACCTGAACACAGCCCATTTGTCAGGTCCGTGACAATCCCACCCCCCGCTCCCCACCCTCCATGCCTTCATTCCCCCACTCACCCTTTAGCACACCTACGAGGGGCTTCCACCTCACAGCTGAATGAAACTAGTCCCGTCCAAGGCATTATTAGCAGCCTGACGGGCATTCTCTGTGCACAACTCCCTCAGGGCAGCCGCCGCCTCCCCTACTTCCCCTGCCCACCCCTCGCCGGCCCACCCACACATGAATCTAGAGGTGCCCTAGGCCTACATCTGTCTTCTCCATATCCTGTCTCTCTTGGTGGCCACATCTAATCCCAGAGCGTTCTAGGACAGACACAAACATCCAAATGCTTACCTGCCATCTCCACGGGGGAGCCTTACAGACACTTCAAACTCAACACAGCCCAGGTGAAATTCTGGATTCCCACACCTGCAAAACTCGTGTGCCCCCCACACTGCAGCCCCCATCTCAGGAGATGCCTCACCTGGCCGTACAGACCTTAGAATGCACCCTGATTTCCACCCCTCACCTTACCCCCACAGCCAATGGATCGTGACCCCCCTCCCCTGGGACCAACGCCCCTGCTGACCTCACTCCACCCCACACCCATCTCTCAGCAGAATGCCCTGGCAATGCCCCCAGTGACCTCCTCCCACACCACTCAGCCAACATCCTCTCACACCTATCTCACGCATTCGTTTGGCAGGGTATATCCCTAAGATGCTGCCTGAAGGACTTTATCTGAGGAATTAGCATCTTCAGTTAGCGGACTTTAGGTGGAGGAGATGACCCTCAGCCCTGTGGGTGGGCCTCACCCAGAGTTGGAGACCTTCAGAGCAAAAGTTGAAGCTTCCCGGGGAAGATACCAGCCCCAACTCCTGCCTGGCTTCCAGCCTGCCAACAGCCCTACAGGTTTCAGACTTGCCAGTCCCCACACTGAGGGAGCCAGGCAGGATTTACATTTTCCTTAAAGTAAATCTCTTTATACTTACTTACATGCTATAGATGTTGGTTCTGTATCTCTGGAGAACCCTGACTGATACAAAGTCCAGGTCTACTCCTGCCCCTGCCCACCTCCCCCCGCTTCTTTTGGGTTCCCACACACTCAGCCCACTCCTCCTCAGGGTCTCTGTACCAGGGACCTCCACCGGGGTTCTCCAAGCCTCCCCACCAGGATACCTCTTGGGTCTGCCCACATGAGGAAGGCCTCCTTGCTCCTCTTTGATCCTTACCCTCCTCCTTCCTGCTGCTCACCCCAGTGGGTCATCACCCTCATGTCCATCTCCCAAGTGGGCAGGGGTGGCCCCTGCCTAGCTGGGGATCATATCCCCACATGGGCCAGCCCACTGTAAATGCTCATTGATATTTGTGAGTTGATGAACCAATGAATGAGAAAGAGGAAAACAGGAGGCTGGCTCCTCTGTCCCATTGGTCACAGCAGGAACCTCGGGACATCAGAAACGGTAGGCTGGAATGGGGGTCAAGATCCCTCCCTGTTTCCAAGGAGATCCCAGAAGACAGAAACGGGCCATACATCTGACTACAGTCCCCCGGTCCCTAGTCCCACCATGGTAGGTGCTGCCCCCCATGTAACAGGAACAGTGGGCATCAGCCCCTGGTCTCATTGGTGGGGGTGAGGAGGCATGCGGCCCACCAGCCACAACCTGAGCTGCTGCTGTGGGAGGGGGGGTTTCGGAAAGACCCCCTCGGCAACGTCCTTTCTGGGAGTGGTCCCAGACGGGCAGGAAAACCTCAGCAAGGATGGGAAGTTTCCTCTGCCCACCTGTACAAAGGATGGCGGTGCTTGGCACAGTGCAGAAGTGGAAGTCATGCAAGGAGCACATGCCCAGCAAAAGATGGCGAGATGCACCTATCATTCATCGAATGATCACCTCCAAAGAGCCATGGGCATGGTGGGTTCCCTTCAGTGCTACATGCCAGTGCCAGAGAATGGGGCCCCAACCGTGGACAGCACACCTAAGGCTTCCTCTGGCCAGCCAGAGGGCGGTGTGGCCGGGCCTAGAGCTGCCCAAGACAGGGTAGGGCCAAACAAGGATGAGGTGGGGACAAGACGTGCTCCTGGCCTGGGCAGCTCTGTCCAACTGGGAGCAAAGCTGGGACCTGACCGCATGGGGCTGTTCTGAGCTGGCAGAGCCCTAGGGCAGAGTGGGGGTTTCCACGGATGGACAGGACCAGGCCCACTGGGCACTTCCAGGCGTGGGGGTGAGGGCTAGGGACATGGACTCGGGACCCCAGACGTGCTAAGGGGAGGGTGCCAGGGTATCCCAGGAAGAGCAGTGAGTTCAGATCAAGGAACTCCAAAAGGTGGGTACAGTGAGGGGAAAGGGGCACAGCAGCCACCCACCAGGGACTCCAGAGCCCGGAAGTGGCCGCCCCCCACCACACACTACCCTTTCTGCTCCCTCCACACCCTTCTTGCCAGTGCCCCTCCGGCCCGGTCCTTAGAGGCGGAGACCATGAAACAGGCAGAGCCTTGAGGCTTTGAATACAAAACTGTAAACATGAGTCTTTAAAATGGCAGAGGCCTCCGTGGCTCCAAATCTGGGGCCAGCGGCTTCCACAAAGGACGGACCTCCGCCCGCAGTGCTCTCCCTGCCCTCCCGGATGGCCCGGCGGGCAGGGCCTGTGTGACTCCGCTCCCGCGAGGGCCTGAGGGTCCGTGGCCCGAGGGATTCCTGAGATGAAGGGGTGGCCCAGGCGCTTGCAGCGGACACCCCGGGGGAGCCCGTCCCCGCCCAGGGGCGTCCCTCGGGTCTCCGCGGCCCCTGTCACGTGTCCAGGGTGTCCCGCGTGGGCGAGGGCCCGTGGGAACGCCCCGGCGGGCCGTGCAGGGGCTGGGGCGGCGGCACGGAGTTGCGCTGCGGCGCGGGAGGCTGCAACTCCAGGGCGAGCGCCGGGGGCGGGAAGTCGCGCACCTGGCGGCGGTACTCCAGGAAGGTGCAGGCCTTGGTGGCGAGGGCCACCACGTTCTTGCCCACGAAGATGGCGGAGACGCGGCTGTCGCGGAACAGCGCCATGTTGGCGGCGCGCGCGAGCACGGCGACCACGTTGACGGTGGCGAGGCTGAGCACCGGATAGAGCATCATCTTCTGCGGCGCGATGTGCTCGCCCTGCATGCTGACCTCGCTGAGCGCCACGCACGGCAGCACCAGCAGCAGCATGTAGCAGTAGAAGAAGGTGAGGCCCTCGGCCCACAGCGGCAGCCCGGTGCGCGGCGGCTCCCACAGGTTAGCCTGCATGTCGAGCAGGTCCAGCAGGTCAAGCGCCACCCAAAAGAGGCGGCCGCGCAGGTCCTCGCGCTTGCGGAAGGTGCGCACATACTCCATGCGGTCCAGAGCCACGAGCAGCAAGAAGAGGCCCGGCACGCACACCGACAGCAGCAGCGTCAGCGCCTTGCGCGCCACCGGGTCGGCCGCGCCGCGCCGCGCCGCCTTGTAGTTCTGGAAGATGAAGTAGAGCTTGATCTCCAGCACGAAGATGTAGAGGAACCAGAGGATCATGGCGTAGCCGCGCTTAGCCGTACGCACCTCGGCGCCCACCCACACGGCCACGTAGCGCAACACCAGCAGGAAGCACACGTCGCCCACCAGCACGATGATGCACACGCCTATCTTGCGCGGGCCCTGGTTCTGCTCCACCAGGTACGCGTCCATGACAGCCATGCTGCCCATGATCACCAGCGTGGTCAGGCACACGTGGCGCCGGTCCGGGGGCGGCAGCACCATGGTGGGCCCCCGCCGAGGTGAGGCGAGGCCCTGCGGCCGGCCCGGAGCGCGGCGGCGGCGCTCGGCGGCGTTCAGCCCGCAGGCATGGCGCGGTGCGACCCGGCGCTCGGCCGGTCCACCTGAGCGGAGGGCGCCCTGGCCCCCAGCCGGCGAGTTCGACACCTGAGAACGACCAGAGGAGACAGGGTCAGGGCGGTCTGGGAAGCTCGGGAGCCCGGCGGGCTGGGCCCTAGCCGTGCGTTTCCTATCCGGGAGCTCAACCCCGGAGAGGTGCCGAGGGCCTCGGGGGTACGCACGCGCCGGTGCGCGCACGAAGTACCGGATCGCTGGGCGCACCCGCTAGGGGGCGCTGCAGCCGCGCCTGAGGGACCCGAGACCTCCTTCCCGCCACCGCAGGAAGGAAATGGAACGGAAGTGGCTTCTCCCTGCAGCGCGCGCCCCCCGATCCCCGGTGGTTTGTTTCTGCGGGGCCCATGCCGCCATCCCTCCAAGCTCTGGCGGCCTGTGCCCCACCCCCTAGCTGCTGGCCCGAGGCCTTTCCCGCTAGGGCTCTGGGCGTCCCGTACGTCGGCCGGTGCCGCGCTGGCCAGAGACGGGGTCCTGCTCCCTCCGCTCTGTGTGGCCGCCGGGCTCCTCTTTGCCCTCTGCGCTCACCATCAGGCTGCTGAGCACAGAGCCCGCGCACTGACGGGCTTCAGGGTGTCAAAGGCCCAAGGAAGCCCTCGGGAGAGGGATTCTGGGCAGATTTTCTTCCCCAAGAATGAAGACCACTGGAGTCCTGATAAATCTGCTAGCTAGGAGCCTCTCCCTGGCTGCACGCTGCACGCCCCCTCATCTGCCCCTGCTGTGGCTCCTCAGTCTCAGCCCCTCCTCCACCTGGACCATTCCCTGCCCTGCTCCCACCCAGACCCCACGTGGCTTCCCATCGCCTTCTAATGCGTCTGCTCGCCCTGGTCTATCTCCTGCTGTGCGTGACTCCACCCTACAACCCAGCACCCTCACACAACTGCCCTGCTCACCTTGCAGGTGTGGGCCCCTGCCTGTTCACTTCTCACCTTGTGTACAGTCCCCTGCGCCTGCCTCGCCGCTCCTGGCACTGCTTGTCATAGCTGTGCCACATCCACCTCCCACATGAAACCTGGACCCGGCTGCCGGCTCGCAGCCAGTCGGCCAGCTCATCCCTGCCCCCCTCCCCCCCTGGCTCCACAGCTCCCCTTGGCCAGGTCCTCCCTTTACTGCCCTGTCTAGACAAGGATGTAAAATTTGATGTCACTCGTGCCTGTCTAGCGCGAGGCCCGGCCCTGCTGACA
>PVIY010057243.1:0-12968 GCA_004026745.1 Myrmecophaga tridactyla
TCATCTTGACCAAAATGGGGAAGAGAGAAGTAAGACACATTTAAGTTTCAGTGGCTGAGAGATTTCAAACAGAGTCAAGAGGTTATCCTGGAGTTTATTCTCATGTATTATATGATACCCCTCCCTTTTTAGTTTATGGTGCATCAGAGTGGCTAGAGGGAAGTACCTGTAACACTTGAGCTGAGTTCCAGTAGCCTTGATTCTTTTTTTTTTATTTTTTTTTTTACATGGGCAAGCACCGAGAACTGAACCCGGGTCCTCTGGCATGGCAGGCAAGCGTTCTTGCCACTGAGCCACCGTGGCCCGCCCTAGCCTTGATTCTTGAAGGTGACTGAAATACTATATAGCTTTTACAAAGTGACCATGTGATTGTGAAAACTTTATGTCTGATGCTCCTTTTATCCATAGTATGGACAGGTGATTAAGAAATAAGGAAAAATAAATAAATAATGGGTGGAGGTAGATAAGGGATAAAAAATTGTGTAGATTGAAATACTAGTGGTCAATGAGAAGGAGGGGTAAGGGTATGGGATGTAGGAATTTTCTTTTTTCTTTTTATTTCTTTTTCTAGAGTGATGCAAATGTTCAAAAAATGGTCATGATGATGAATACAGAACTTTGTGATGGAAAAAAGGCCCACATAAAGTTTTAATTAAAACGATGAAATTTTCCATCAAGTTACATTTAAACAGCAATTTCAAAAAGGATAGGAAGAAACAGTAGGTTCCTCAGTGATTAAATAGGTTTTGCTTGAAATGCAATAATCAGTCCACTGCCTTTGCCTTAGACATCCTTTCCTCAAAATGTAGAATGATCCATTTTATTTTTCCACATAAATTGTGTTCTAACCTTGTGTATACAGATGAAACCAAAACATGAATAAAGTTATTTCTTGAGCTTTCCCTAGAAATATATGTATTTTTAATGTCCTGAAAAGGAAGCAGTGCCTGAAAGACTAGAAAGCCAATCTTCATTAGTGCAATACACCATAAACACAGTTCCTGAAGAACTTCTAGATAAAGTTCCAGCAAAGATGAGCTCACAACCCAAATCACACAAAACCTTAAGCCACCAGGACTGAGTCAGCAGAGTTCAGCTTCTTCCTGAAAAATCCTCTTATAGTTGAGTCATGATGTTTCTTTAAAAGACATAAAACCCATAAAAGCAAAACAAAACAAAACAAGAGTGGAGACAGCAGCAACAGAATTTTAGAAAACTGAAAATTGGCAAATGATGAAGCAGACTTATGAAACCTAGAACTGCAGCTGATAATGGAGAAAGTACAGAACTTTCAGAAGGCTCAGGTACTGCTGGCAACAGCTACCTGTGGAATAAAGGGTTGGAGGGTGATAAAACAAGGAAGGCTGGATGGAAACTGTTCCAGAAATCTTAAAGCTCTAGAGTTGCTCCTGGGAGGCTGGCATCCTTGGCCATAAAGAAGATGGGAGATGCTTCAGTGGAGGGGAAGCCAAGGTCCATGTGGTTGAAGTGAATCCTTAAAAACAGAATGCTCAGCTCTACCTCCCACCTGCCATACACACACCCAGGGCTCCCCCACTCAACACAAGATCTTATGCCAAGGCCCCCACCTCCAACCCCAGCAAAGATTAGAAGAAAAGGGTAGGCAACAGTAGTTCAGTGGCAGAGTTCTTGCCTGCCATGCCGGAGACCTGGGTTCGATTCCCAGAGCCTACCCATGCCAAAAAAAAAAATATATATATATATATATATATATAAGAAGAAAATTCACAGGTGAATTTGTCCAAAACAAGAAGAAAGAATGAAAATCCTGAATCCACTGCACCAAAGTCCAAAGAGGAAAATCTCCAGCCACAGGCTCAGGAGTTTGAAGCAGCTTTTTAAGCCCCCATTGCTAATCAAGAACAGAAAAACAAGGGTTATTAGACATCTGTGGAAGACAGTTATACATGAAGACAAAACAAACCCCGTAGTTGGGTGTTTCCCTCAAAGATATCCCACCTTGTCATCGTCCTCGCAGGTCATGACATTGGAGAAAGGGATCTCAGCCTTGAACATCTTCCTGCAGTGCATGAGCTGAACCAGCAAGTAGCAGACGGTTTTGAACTTCATCCTCTTGGCTGGTTTTATATCTGAGAGAATGAGTCCTGGAAATATCTGTGCAAACACACAACAGGCAAAAAGAAATACTGTAAATTAGATGTGTTTTGACTCTGGCCAGTTCTATTAGGATCATGAAGGGGGGCAGCCAACAGAGTGACTGTGGGGCCATGAGTCAGCACCTAAGTGGCTGTTTGTGGGGAGAAAGGGTGGTTCAGCCATCCCAACATCAACAGTTGTAGTAGTTAGGTTCAGGTTATCAGCTTGGACAGGTGCCGAGTTGTTCTGTTGTTGTGGACTTAAATCACCAGCATGTGAAATTCATGTACGGCTGATTACATCTGCAGTCAGCTAAGGGGAGCGTCCTGCAATGAGTGAGGCTTAAAAGGAGCAGTCAGAAGAGAGGAGCTCAGAAGCAGCTGAGAACCAGACTTCTGAAGATGCAGAAAGGACATGCCTTGGGGAAAACCGTTTGAACCCAGAAGCTGAGAGAGAAGGTCAGAAAATGTTGCCATGTGCTTCCCCAAATCAGTAAATTTGTAACTAAATAAATCCCCACTATAGAAGTCAGTCCATCTCTGAATGTTGACTCTGCACTGACATCATCACCTCTTGCCCTCCTTGGGCCCAGAGACCTGTTCCACACTTGCCCTGACGGTGACGATGCTCTTGACATTTCAGTGACCTTGACTGCAAACTCAAACTCCACATCCAGGCCTTTATCCAGCCTTGTCTTTCTGAAACTCCTGCAGTGGGGGCATTGAGGCTCAACCCCTCCTCTTCAAAAACCTTCTATCCTTTGTGCCGTCTCCAAGCACCAGTCTCCTTGCCTTGGTTTGCCAGGCTTCCCTCTTCAGCCCCTGCTCGCCTGCTCTTCCTGGGTGCCTCCAGCTGGCCTACGGTTCAACCACGGTGGTCCCCGCCCTTCCTCTCTAACCAGCCCTTGTGCACTATCTCGGGCTTGTGTGAGAACCTTCTCTCATACTCACACCCATTCAAAAGTGCATTCACCATGCCTCCTCCCCACTGGTCCTGCTCTCCATTTCATTCCTTCATCTGGTGCTGCTCCCACTCGCCTACGCACTGGGTCAGAGGGAGACCTTCTGCCACCACTGTCCACTCTACGGGCCCTGTGAGCACAGGACCTGGCCTCTTGCTTCTTTCCTGGGATTAGGGTCCAGCCCAGGGTGGGTGCTCAGTGAATATTTTGCTAAATCAATCAATAAGTCACTGATCAAGCCCAGCCAATGCTGACCCCAGAACATCTCTGAAGGCTGCTGCCCTGCTCTCTCTCTCACTGTCTCCATATCCAGTTCTCATGGGGACCCATGCAGGCAAGCCCTTGGCCAGTGAGAGCCCTAGTCTCAGTCTGCTCCAGCCCTGGCTAGAGGGTCTGCACTCCAGGACTCCTCCCCAGTGGCAGAGAAAGCCAGAGACTCTCCCATGCAGCAGAACCCTCTCGCCATTGCCCCCACCTCTCGCCTCCCCAGCTCTGGTGCCAGTTTCCTGAGCTCATCTTCCCCCAACTCCGTGAGGCTGCAGGCAGTAACGGGTCCGGCTCCCTCCACAGGCCTGGAGCTGCAGTCCTTCCCCTGACTTCATTCTAGGGACTGACCCTCTCTCAGGAGCCTCTCCTGACCCTAGCTGAATTAGGGAGCTCATCTTGCTCCCTAATGCCCTCTATGTACCCCATGACTGTGCTGGGACAAAGAGATCAGAGTGGCTTTCTGTAAAAGGGAGATGGGGACACTGCCCCATTGTCATTTTCAATGAGCTGTTAGAACAAATTGAAACCAGGCCTAGTACAGGGCCTGACACATGCTCAGCAAACACAGTTTCCCTGCTCCTTCCTTCTTATTACCAGAGAATATGCATGCACGTGTTGTGTATGTGTGTACTTACTCATGCACACACATGCATATCCATATGCACACACGTGTACTTACATCCATGCTTTCACAACACATGTACCTACACACATGCACATACACATGCATCCATATGCCTGCACACTCATACACACATATGTACTCACACTTAAGTGCACATGCACACATTATACTCACATGCATACAGATATGCACATGTGTATACTCATACCCATGCTCACACACCTATGTACCCACACACACATATGCACATACTCACACATGCTCATACTTACATACTCACACATATGTAAACACACACTCACAATATACTCATGCATACACACTCTTATACAAACGTGATCACACATATATGTATGCACACATGCATATGTACACACATACATGCACACGCTCTGCCCCTCCTCATCAGCAGGTAGATCCAGAGTGGCTGGTGCTTGGCATCTTTTCCGTATGCCTATTTCTGGAGGAGAGGGGCTGTGTTTGCCACCTAAATCCTGGAAGATGGCTGTCTCATCAACTCAGGTGCACTGGGACCTGGGATTAAAGGAGCTGTGTGGATGGACCTCACATCAGCCTCCCCCTCTGGCCTGTGTGACCCGACCCGAGTGGGACCTCTAAGGCTCCCCTCTTCCCTCCAGCACCAAGATGGGGGCCAGCCCCTTGCAGGTGGGCAGGAAGTGTTTCTGGGTGAACCAAGGCCAGCGCACCCAGAGGCTCAGCTCCACACTCAGGCCCAGAGGAGACCTGGGCTGCCAGGAAACACCCTCCATCCTCCCGAGGCCCAGAGGTGCAATCAGAGCTACACAAAGAAGAGGAAGGAGGCAATCTGTGTTTATAATCACTTCAACAGGTTATTTTAAAACATTTTCACTGGGAGCAACAGTTCGGACTGGGAATCAGGACCAGGCAGGGAGAGGGAGACTCAATTCTCACTTCAGCATCCTCTGAACTGTTACCATGTGTCCATGTTTCACTTTCAAATAATTAAAAAAAAAAAAAAGTGAAAAATGTCTCTAGTCTCGGTGTTGCTTACCCACACCAGGAGAAAACAGAATCTGAAGTAACCTGTGGGTTTTGTTCCTGGTAAAAAGAATAAAAACTCAGCATCTTTCCTCTTCACATCTCCCTGAAAGCCTGCCTTCTCTCCTGCATAGGGCAAGGAGCAGTAGAAAGGTTGGGTGGCCATGGCCAATGAAGAGGTCCAACCCCAGGCCACCTATGGAGCAAGCCTGGACATGCACCAAGAGGCTAGTAGGACTCAAACAGCCCTCAAGAGAGCACAGCCCCGAGCGGAGCTCTCAGTGGGCAGCCTTGCCCAAGTGTGCATGACAAATGTCCTCCTGTCTGCTCCACTTGCCTGACCCTAAACCTCAGACCCTCCCCCAGGTCTCGTCCTCCACTCAAATCCAGGATGCAGGCACCCCAGGCTGGAGACCCACTGCACACCCACCCCTCTCACGTCTCTTTGGCCTACAGATTCCTTTTACATCTAGGCCCCGCTGCACATCACATCAAGCTAAGAAGGCAGAAACTGACATTACCCCCTTTCATGAATGGTAAGATGGAGGCAAGTCCTGTGATGCAGTTACAGCCCCTCCAAGCTAATGCCTACCCTCCCCTGTCCCCTTCTCCAGCCAGAAGACTGTGGGCTTGTCCCTCAGTGCCACTCCCTGCCTGTTGGCCTTTTACCCAGCGTGGACACCGGCAAAGAATGGATTTATGGAGCTGCTGTGAAAGCAAATAGGAGACTGATTTTAAAACACATTTTCCTTTTCTCTTCTTGTAGTCAAGGCCACTTGGGAAGTCCTCTGGGAAGGCAATTAGGAGTTGGTCTGAACTGAATGTCTGCCTGCAGTTGTGGCAGCAGCTCTTGTACATTCAGGAAGTTGAGGGCTGCCCCACTCATTTAGGGTTAACTGACCCCAGCCTTGGCTCAGCTGGGCTCCTTTCCGGGAGCCCTGATACACTTCAGTCTCCTACCAGCCTGCTGACCACCTGCTGCTGTGATCAACTCCATTTCTGTGAGCTGTCTGCTTGACCCAGGACCTACTACCCACCCATGCCCTGCCACAAGCCTGTCCCTCCGGGCCTGCCTTGTCCCGCATGTATGCTGATGAGACATGGCGTGACAAGCCTATGTCTCCAGAAGTGACTGCACAGGACTTCACAAAGAGCCTCTGTTTGGAAGTTAAAACCAAAAAGATAACCCAATTTTAGCCTTCCCTCATTTTAAAGATCAGGGGCCTCGGATCGAGGTGTGGTCCTAATGCACATACTAAACACACACTCCGTAGCCCAGGGCAGGTGGGGAGGTCAGGGCCCCTGGGAGAAAGTCATGCTGGTGCAGCTAGAAGAAGGCGCTGCTTCTGGGGAGTTAAATCCTCCCACGGCCCACGTGTAAACTGGGGAGGAGCTGGGGGTGCTGTGTCAGTGTCTGTGAGTTGCCCTCTAGGGGTGTTTAAGAAAATCCTGCCAAAGTCAATTTGTGCCATCTTCATTTCTCCACGCCTCTGCTTCTTCCTCTGTAATCAGGTATACTTAAGTACGGCTCTTCCCATGTCATGTGGCAGTGGAGACTCAAATGACAGGAGGTAACGATCCTCTCTCTACACTTTGGGCATCTCAACTCACCAGCTGCCCTTCTAGCCACCTTTTAAGCTCCAGATAAATGTTCCCTGACTTCCTCACTTTTAGGAAGCCACTCTCCCTGCTCTGTGTTCGACTCTTTATTTGGTCTTAGGATGACGGTCACATGTCTGTTTGTTCACATCCTTTCTCCTGCTGGACTGTGAGCTCCTCTACAACAGGAGACAACGAGAGACATGTCTGCCTCCCCTGGTTCCAGTATATAGAAGAGATTGCATAAATATTTGCAAAAAAGGATGGAGAAACAGCACATAGAGGGAGGGCTAAAATTCTTATCCTCGCAGATGTAGCAAATCACCATGGCAGGGAGAAAGTGTGTCTCCATGTCAAGGCAAGCACAGTTGCTCACAATTCTGGAACTGGCACCCATGCCCACTGGCACTTGACGGTGGTACCCAGGGAAGCCCAGGTAGCCTCTTCTCCCCCAGCACCAACTTGGAAGCATCTATACACAAAATCCAGTCCCGGGGCCATGAGAGAGACAAGGCTGACCAGCAGGGGCTTGGCAAGGTTCAAAGGGGACATCTTACAAGTGCCCTAGAGACCCACTTCAGTGCATGAAGGCGATGAGCAAAGTGTGGCTGAATAAATGGCCAGCACACAGTAAGATAATTCTGAGCTATGGGGCTTTGAGTAATTATTCCTATCATCTCTGGGCCTCACTTTCCCCAAGAAAAAGACTGGATTCTTCCAGACTTGGATGGGGAATGGGGAGAACATTTTAAGATGTCACCTGGTTTGGGTCATAGGATAAAATCTGTTCTCGCTCATCTGGCTTTTGCCCACAGGAAAAAAAAAAAAGGCCGAGAAATTCAATACCTAGAGAAGGCCAATTTAGAGTTAGGAAGACAACTTGTGCCTTTTCTCGGGGGATTTTTCAATCATATAGACTTTTTGCCAGGGAGGAAGTGGACTGGGCTCGGAGGCAGCCACCTGACAGCCGGAGACAGACACAGTGGTCCACTCGCCAGCAGCATGGCCACGCCTGCAAGACGGTGACTCCAAGGGGAAAGGCAGTCATTCCAGAGTGCAGGGCAAACCAGGGTCACATTTAATATGGGCAGTTAGTTAAGGAGAAAGGCAGGTGTTTATTCTTCAATTAATTTATTTCCTTAAATTGTCCCATAAATTGTCACCCTTTTATAAAAAAAAATACAGCAAATAAGGAGGCTGACTAATGGTTATATTTTGCCTTTTGTAATAGGCCTTTCTTATTTAATAGAAAGTTAAGGTGCAGGGCCCCTGGGTTTTCTGTGCCTCTGAGGTGACTTGGCTGGAGAAAGCCCAACGGAGAGGGAGCACAGAGACCCCCCTCACGCCCAAGTGCCAGTGGGAAAGGAATCCATAAAACAGAATCCTAAAATCTAGAGGTCTATCTAACCAGAATCATTGAGGAGAGGGTGGCTGTGGCCTGAAACATCACTCAGATAAGACATAAACTAACAAGTAAGTTCTCCAGGCAGCTAAGCTCTCTTTAGCATGCTGGAAATTGCTTTGAAGTATGGTCAAATCCTGAAAATCCCTGAGCACACAGAGGCCCCCTCTGGCCTTGGGCAGCATGGACACCCCTCACCCTGTCCAAATCCACAGCTTTCAGGGATGAAACTGAGGCTCAGAAGATGGAAAACTTGCCAGGAGGCCCCCAGCACACTGGAGTAGGTACTGGTTTCTGGTTTCAGCCTGCAGGGGACACAGTGTGGGGAGGCCCTTTTCCGTCCCCTGCCCAATGCTCCTGCCTGTGCGGCCTGAGTCACCTGTGTGACCACCGGTCCCCCCTGCGCACAGGAAATGGCAGGGTCACCCTCAATCATCTGCCTAGATCCCCTTTCTCTGGCCCCTGGTGAACCGCCAGGAATGTGCACAGCAAATGATCACCTGCCCTCAGGTGTGCCTGGCACCCCACAGTTTCTAGAGCACTCCCCATCTGTGACATCCCTGCAAGGGGCTCTTGTGCCCATTTGGCCTAAGAGGACACTAACTCCCTAAGAGGTGAGTGGACAATGCAAGACTGTCCATCTGGAGGCTGAGCTGCTCCTGACAGCAGGTCCCCACTCAGGAGTTCAGGGCCCCTTCCCTTTCCCCCCTTCACGCACAAAGACAAAGCCAAGGACAGAACTTGAAGAGGGAGCACCCCTCCCCATCTTAGCCAAGCTCATGGCCTCACAAGGCAGGGATTCAAAGAGGAAGCACAGACAGTTAAGTTTTCAGAAGGCTTCACGCAGCCAGGCAGTTTTAAGGGTGTAACAAAATAAGGGAGGAGTTCCAGTGCCTACCTTTCGCCGGTGGGATGGCACAATAAAAAATGTTTCGATTTTATGAGTTTTCAAGAAATTGTTCCTCTCATGTCCATAACCTGGTTCTACCTCGTAGTCCCCATTCAAGCACTCTAGGGTCGTCTTTGTGATATGAACCTTCCTACAAAAAAGGAGGCAGAGATTTGGATTGGAGTCAGGTTCAGCTGTGGCTCAGCGTCAAAGGTGGAGCGCTCCTGGGTGGGGGCCCTGGGCCGAGGCCCTTCTCCAGGTCCAACCAGCATCCGAGGCCCTGCAGAGTAAAGGGGTGGGGCTCCACCTCCCTGAGGTAAGGGTGTTTTAGTGGGATGGGTGCTGGCAAATTCCCCCAGGGTTGCTCCCACTCTCGGGTGTGCTCCCATGGCACTTGGGAGCTGACTCAAAGTTCACCTGGGGAGAGAGGTAAGGGCAGGGCCGGCCACAGGCAGAGCAGAGCCAAAGAGAGGGGACAACCAGGGTGGCAAAGAGCAGAATGGATAAAAGCCAGAGGGAGAAAAGAGGTGCTAAAAGAGAGACAGGAAAGCAAATCAGGAGGATGCAGTAAAAAGATGAAAAGAGGAAAGGTGGGTGTGAGGCAATGAAGAGAAATGCAAAAGAAATGAGAGCCCTTCCCCAGAAGGTCTGGGTTCCGTCCCCAAAACTCCTCCGGCAGAAGGGCTCTGGCCCCCCAAGTCCCACCCCAGCCAGCAGAGGCTAGTGGTCAGCCCTAGCCTCGTCCATAGCTAATGGGTCCTCACGGGTTCTGCTGTTCCCCAGGCAGAGGGCAGGTGGGTCTGGAGTGGAGCAGCTGTGCAGGGGCCACTGGTGGCCTTTGTGCTGATCCATTTGACTATTTTGGGGAGGGAAGGAGAATTCCCTCATAGTTAGCATATCCAAAATTAACAGGTCTGCACAGAAAACCCACCCAGGAAAATCCACACATGGTCCCTCATATAAGCAAGATAAAATGAAGGGCAGCTTTTGCTCATTAGGGAGGCCTAAGTGCCTGGGCTCGTGATGCAAAACTCAAACTCTCCAGCTTTCAAATTCACCCATTGAAACTCCAAGCCTCCTGACACCAGTGCACTACCTTCTGACCGCCTTATGGGAATAACATTTGGTTGCAAAAATAAATCCCCTAAGGCTGCTTGGAGACTCAAGTAGGTTCAGATGCAAGAGGTTCTGAAGCTTGGGGGTTCCCTGGGATTCAGGGAGTGCCTGCATCCCTTGGAGGGTCAGGTTCAGCTGTAGGCAGCTGCCTTGTCTTCCCAGTCCCAGGGCAGGAGGGTTGGGGTGGGGAAGCATGGGACTGTTAGGTCACAAAGTCAGGAGCCCTGCGACCCTGGAAAGGTGCCTCTTTGTAGCAGCATCTCTGCCCAGGAGTTTCTCATCAGCTCCTGGGCTGGCTTCCATCATGGATGCAAACTGGCTGCCAGGGTGCCTTCCTCACTGACTCTCATTGCCCCAGCATGGGTGGCTCTCACCCCTGCTGCTAGCCAGTCTTTTCCCAGGGGACCTGTCGTCCCCCATCCACCTGCCCCCCTGGAGATGACCAACCATCTGAAAGCTCCCAGGTACCAGAGGTGACTAGAAACCACTAACATATCCACCCATTGATTCATTTGATCCTTCATCCACTCATCAGTCAGCTGGGGTTGAGGGCAAGGCAGTGGAGGTAGAAGCCAAAATCCCAACAAAGCTGTCTGTGCAGAGCTCTAAGTGCTGGAGGAATGGGGGGACTGACACAGGGCCTTCTATAACACAGATGGGCTTCAGGAGTGAACCCACCCAACCACCGCAGCAAAAGTAGGAATTGGACAAGAAACCCAGATGCAGGATTAGCCTTGACCTGCAAAGGGAGGGAGGTGGGCAGGGTGGTGGAGAGCACGCTGCCCTTTCTTGTGAATCTTGGCTCTGTCACTCACTTTTACTGTGAGGTCTGGGGGTAGCCTGGCTGCTCTGCCCTATGCAGGCAAGTAAGTATGTATGATGCTATCTGTCTCAGACAACCAGCGGTGGGGACAGGTCCTCAGAGGGTGCCCACTCTGCCTTCAAAGAAACCTGCAGGCCGCAGGGCTGGGAGGCCCCATGTCCCTGGAACACTCTGCACCTGGAGGCCCCCAGTTGCCTTGTGCCCTCACCTGCTGAGCTTCACTTGCAGGGTGCTTTCATTGCAGGTTACCAGCTGGGCATTTTCCCCCAAATAAATGCCAACATTAGAATCATCCAGAGCTGATCTGTGGAACATCACCCTGACCTGCAGACTCCGCGGCCTCTGTAAACAACTCCCATAGAGCCCACAGTCCTGCCCGGCCACAGCAGCTCAGCCCCACAGTGGGAGGTGTGATGGCTGGAGAATGCTGGGAGGCAGAGGCACCCAGGGCAGAGACAGCCCTGCTGGTGTCCAGGGGAGGCCAGCCCCAGGGGTTCCCAGGGACAGGGGCCATGCTTGGAACCCCATTTCACATGCTTCAACACAGACCGGAAATGGCACTCAGCACAACGACTGTGGGACACACTGCCACATGGCTAGGCAATGTCCTTAACAAGACCTATTTCCAGAAAGTTACCAAGCAGGCTCCGGGCGATGCTTTAATTCAGAGCTCGCTGGATAGCAGGGCATGAAAATCATCCCCGCTTCCCACCAGGAATGCCCAGTGTTTCACCACCAAGGGGCAAACAGGTGTGCCACTGCCCCTCTTGTCTCAGTGTCTCCAAAACAACTTTGTAGGGCACAAGCACCAGCCACCAACCATAGGGGTCCACCCACCCGTCCATCTGTCTCCCCGTCTATGCATCTGTCTGACTGCCCTTTGTTCAAGGCTGACTCCCTACAACCAGCCCTGTGGTAGATGCAGAAGAGGTGCTCCATAAATAAATGTTTGTTGAATGAATAAATGAGTGGTCAAGCAAAACAAAAACAAGAAGCAAGTTTAAAAATCATGCAAGAAAGAAAGGTTGGGGGAGGATATGCCAGCACTCCCCAGGCTTCTCCTCTCAAAGGTGAGTGTGTCTCTTGGAAGGTTACCAGAAAGTCTCACTGGGTTCCCAAAGACAGAGTAAAACCCAAAAAGCTGAGGATCATTGCATGTACTGGGCCGAGAGAGGCAGAAAAGATTAAGAAAACTTCCTGGCCCTGCTCAGGGGTGGGGTGGGTTGGCAGCCACCCGCCCTGACTTCTAAAACAACTTTCTGGCTTATGCTTCTTCTCAGCCCACTTGTTCCACTTTTGCTCAAAAAAACCCCTGAAGTGGCCACCTTTACTTGTCTCTGGTCCCTCTCCTCCAATCCTGCATAATAAGCTGCCACCATGCCTCAGCCTCCCCACTGCCCAGGACCTTCTCTGGTTGAGGTCACGGCCAGCACCTCTGTTCGGTCACCACTGGGCTCATCCATGCTCAGCACTGGACACAGGTGACACTCCCTTCACCTGCTCCTGGACACTGAACTGCTGGATGCTCTTTCTGCCTTGTTGCTTGCTCCTTCTTCTCACAGACTCCATCTTCCTGTTCAGTAATCACCCCTGTGTTCACATTTTCCATGCATTTAAACGCCACCCCATGCCAATGACTCTCCCAAATTCACCCCTCCAGCCAGGGAGAAACCCCTGCCCAACACCTCCAAAACCTCTCACCTCAAAACCTTCTGGATGCCACATCCCCCACCACAGGGAACGTAGCCAGAACGTAGCTATCTCACCTTGCTCAGCCCCTTGAATTCCCAATATTCCCCACCTACACTTTATAACTTGTCACCTTCCATCTGGGGGTCCTAGAGCAGCTGTCACAAGGTGCCACAAACTGGGTGGCTTAAAACAGACATTTATTCTCTCATTGTTCCAGAGGTCAGAAGTCTGAAATCAACCTGTTGGGCAGGGTCATGCTCCTTCCAGGAACTCTAGGAAAGAATCCTACCTTGTCACCCTCAGCTTCTGGCAGCTCCTGATTTTCCTTGCCTTGTGGCAGTTTCCCACTGATCCCTGCATCCGTCTCCCTTCCGTGTTTGTGTGTCCTCTCTCCTTCTTACAAGGACACCTGTCATTGGATTGATGCCCCACCCCAATCCAATGTGGCCTCCTCTT